>BQNB010125161.1:0-19817 GCA_026074375.1 Tanacetum coccineum
GTTAAGGGACAAAGCTAGGGCTCACACGCCCGATCGAATCAAAATTTATTCTCATTCTACCCATTGGGACAGTCAAAACTGTGACAAAACACTTCTTTTATTTTTGAAAAAATTTAAATTTTTTTCATTTTTTTGGTTTTTTTGGTATTTTTGCAAAAATTTTGGTGGTGAAAACGGGATTACGTGATAACAACGACTGCAGGCAAAAATCAAATCGAAGATCCCCCCTCCCCATACTAGAACTAAACATCGTCCTCGATGTTTTAAAGGGGTACCTACGTAAATCTAAGGCCGTTTATTAAGTGTGCCAAAAGATACACGTTAGTCGATTAGATTTGGATATTAGATTCCCAAAATGAAGCTGAGGATGTGTAACTCTTGTGGATGAAGGGCAAAACTGCGAGCACGAGAGTCTTCACAATCCAGGAAATCCTGGACATACAACACAAAGCACACTAAACATGGACAAAACATGGGTAATGGAAGATGTATGCTCATCAACACAAAACAACTTATTCATCTACTACTGATAAGCATGGGGTGCCTCCCACGAAGCGCTTGTTTAAGGTCGCTATGCTTGACCCGATCCCCGAATTCAATTGTCCTTGGGGAAGGTTTGGAGATCCGGGACAACCTCGGTTGGTATGTCCCCTCCAAAATAGTGTTTCAAACGATGACCATTCACTTTGAAGTTTGGCCCAGAGTTTTGGGATAACTCGACGGTGCCATATGGAAAGACTTGGGTAACGGTGAATGGTCCACTCCAACGGGATTTCAGCTTGCCGGAGAAAATCTTTAATCTAGAGTTAAAGAGGAGAACTTGATCACCAACGTTGAAAACGCGGTTTTTGATCTTGGCATCGTGGATCCTCTTGGTTTTCTCCTTGTAAATCAAAGAATTTTCATAGGCATGATCACGAAGTTCATTAAGTTCATTGAGTTGAACTTTTCTGTGATCACCCGCGGTTTTGATATCGAAGTTTGTATGCTTAAGGGCCCAGTAAGCTTTGTGCTCCAACTCAACCGGTAGATGACATGCCTTTCCATATACAAGCTTGTACGGAGTGCACCCGATGGGTGTTTTGTAAGCTGTACGGAAGGCCCAGAGAGCGTCATCTAGTTTGTCCGACCAAGAGGCACGATTTTCGCCCACGGTCCTTTCAAGAATTCTTTTTAAACCATGATTGGATACCTCAACTTGTCCACTTGTTTGTAGATGATAAGCGATGGAGAGACGATGAGTGACTTCATATTTAAGCATGACTTTTAAAAACTGGTCATTGCAAAAATGGGTTCCGCGATCACTTATAATTGCATGAGGGGCACCAAATCTAGAGAAGAGAGATTTAAGAAATTTGCAAACAACTAGGGCATCGTTGGTGGGGAGCACTTTCGATTCAACCCATTTTGATAAGTAATCGACTGCCACGAGTATATATTTGTTCCCCCTTGAAGACGGGAACGGCCCCATAAAATTAATGCCCCAAATGTCAACAAGTTTCGCAAACTTAGATAGATGTTTTGTGGCATCTCATCACGTTGCGAAATTTTGCTTGACGTTGACATAATGTACATCGGGTGACAAAGTCGTGGGCATTCCAGGTAGATTGTGGGCAATAACACAATCCTGAATCGAAGTCTTTTTTAGCAGGAGTAATGGCATCGTAGTGTTCCCCGGTGGGTTCACTGCGGCAAGCTTTGAGAATGTCAAAAGCTTCTTCCCCGAAACACAACGCCTAATTACTTGGTCAGCACAGATCTTGAATAGAAAGGGGTCGTCCCAGAAGTAATGTTTGACATCTTTGAAAAACTTGTTTTTCTGTTGGGACGACATTCCCTTGACAATGAAGTTCCCCGCATGGTAATTTGCAAAGTCGGCAAACCATGGGGTACTATCATCACGAAGAGCAACCGATCCAAGAGTTTCGAGTGGAAATGTTTCCGTGATTTCCTTGTTCTCGAACTCATTTTGGTGAGGGTTCTCAAGTCTGGAGAGATGATCGGCGGCAAGATTTTCTGCTCCTTTTTTGTCTCGGATCTCAACATCGAATTCTTGGGAAAGGATCACCGCTTAATCTTGCTTTCTAGCATCCTTTTTAGCAAAGAGATACTTTATAGCAGAATGGTCCGTGTACACTATGCTTTTGGACAAAACGAGATATGACCAGAATTTCTCAAAAGCGTACACTACGGCAAGTAATTCTTTTTCGGTCGTAGTGTAGTGTGCTTGAGCTTCGGTCATTGTCTTGCTGGCATAGTGAATTGGTTGGAAATGCTTGTTCTTTCGTTGCCCTAGGACTGCCCCAATTGACAAAGTTCGCTTGCATCACAAATTAGTTCTGAAGGGCAAGTCCCAGTCGGGAGCAATCTAAATGGAGCTCGTCAATTTTCTTTTATAGTGTATTATAAGGATTCGATACACTCTTTTCAGAGAAAATGGAGTCTCTTTTTCAAGCCACGTGGTCATTGACGGGCTATTTAATTGTTGAAAAGTCTTGTTATGAAACGTCGGTAAAACCGGTATGCCCAGGAAAACTACGGGACACCTCTTCACAGTAGTCGGGTGAGGGAGCTGGCTATAACTTCAAACTTTAGCACGATCGACCTCCATTCCTGACTTAGAATTTGTTGTCCATGAAACAATGCCTTCTTGGACCTTAAATGGCTTTTCTCCCAATTTAGGGACAAATTGGTGTCTTCACACCATTTTAACATTTTCTCCCAAATAGGAAGACATGAGAGAAAGACTCTCGAAGACCGAGATGTCATCATGAATACTTCCATTCGTCCTTTCGATCATGTCATGGATAGATTGCCATCATACATCGTTGAACGTGTCGGGTGCCATTGCATAGCCAAAAAGGCATGCATGCGATAGGCAAAACATTCGTATGGGTACGGTGAATGTTGTCTTCTTGATCCTTCGGGTCAATTTAGAATCTAAAAATAACCCGAGAAGCCCATCGAGGAAAACAATTAGATGGTTTCTGCGAGATCTTTCGAGCATTGATCCTGAAGGCAATGGGAAATGTCTTTTGGTGGCTCATTCAACTTTCTATAGTCAATGCACACTCTCCACCCCGTGACCAATCGAGTTGGTATCAAATCATTATCATCATTCTTGATGACGGTTATGCCACCCTTCTTTGGTACAAATCATTATCATCATTCTTGACAACAGTTATACCACCCTTCTTTGGTACATAGTGTATCGGGCTTACCCATGGACTGTGATGACGTCATGGATCTTTAGGTTTACCCGTCTTTGACTCTGAACTGTTGGTTCGTAGTCCTCTTCCATAAGGATTTTGTGAGTACAAAACTCTGGATCAACAGCCTTGATATCGGAGAGTTTCCAAGCGATGGCTTGCTTGTGGGACTTCAGAACCTTGATAAGAGTTGCCTTTTCCTCATCCTTTAAATCTTTCGCGATTATGACTGGCAACTTGTCGTCGCCTTCCAAAAATGCGTATTCTAAATGAGGTGGCAAGTCCTTGAGTTCAACCTCGGGAGGCTCATCAAATGATGATTTAGCTTCAACAACTTTAAGTTCTTCCCGGATTCCGGGTGAATAATCTTTATGATTCGGAAGAGGAGGTAACGGTTCACTATTGAGAAGTGCTTCTAAAATAAGAATGTCACCTTCCGGATCATAGTAAGTAGCATCAATTTCTTGTGAAATTGGCTCGTCATCGACAGCTATAAAAGCATTTGCTTCTTCAAGAAGGAGAAAATCACTATCTCCAAAAGGAGTCAAGACAAGAACGGGGTCAAAACCCGTTCTTTAAAAATAAAATTTTTGAAAAATTAACCTCACATAAACTTTTATATTTTTCCTACAAAGTATATGAAAAAAGAAAATTTTAAAAAAAAAGTTAATATTTTTCTGATTAATATTTTATTTTTTATGATTTTTTGAAGTTTAAAAAGAAAATAAATTATAAAAAATATTAAAACTTTATAAAAAAATCTGAAAAATTTACACAAAATAGCTAAGGTCCGTCCTCAAGAAGGGTCTTATTAAGAATTAGAGGAACCCGAGATCGGCAAAGTATCAAGACCACACAAAATCGGCAGGATAGAAGAAACGTTCCAACTTTTACAATTACATCCTCGGCGATGCCGGTAGGGTGTAGAGACTGTTCGGTCGGAAGTTCAAGTATCATTCGGTTTTGGTCAAAGCTGGAGCTTAGTTTCTTTCCAAATGGAGAGAGGCATTAGGTTGATGCTTGCACCATGATCGGCCAAGGCTAAGCATTCATTCATCTCCGGAAATTCACACGGTATTAGGAATCTGCCGGTGGTCTCCAAGTTTCTCGGGAAACTTTTTTAGGATAACCGCCGAGCAATTCTCATTTACCAGTGTCTTTGTCAACTCAATTATCTTATCTTTGTCATTGAGGAGTTTTCTAAACATTGGTGCAAATTTGGGCATGTGTAGGAGAGCGTCCGCGAAACTTAGCTCGAAATGGGAGATTCAAAAATTCTCCATTTAAATTCTTGAAAGCTAGATGATTGTCTTTTTCACGAAGCTTTTTCTTTGTTGGCTTGATGGATAAGGCAAGGTTGGTTTAGTTTTGAAGCAACAACGGGCTCACCAATTTGGTCATTAGTTTGGACCACCGGAGGTTGGATGTTTTCGGTGCTTGGTTGCACCGTATCCTTTGTCACCTGGGTTCATTTTTCCTTCTCTTTTGAGGAGAAGAAATGAGGTCCATCATAGGAAACACCGCTTCGGTAGTGATTGCGTTCACATCACCTTTCGGGTTAGCATTGGTGTTGCTTGAGAGAACCCAAAACCGGAAAAGTAGAAGACGGTATTACTATTACGAATTTTGGTGATCAGGTCCGTTTATTAGCCATTTGATTTTGCTTATTTTTGATAACGCGTCATTAGCTTGACGTAGTTATAAAATCGGGCGTAGATACACCGGTGCTGGTGGAACTGGACTTGTCTGAAAAGTCGGGGTGATTAATCTGGGGTTGTAAACTTGTCCTTGATTGAAATTTTACCCCTATTTTGGTTAAAATGGTTCACCCGATTTTGGTTGAAATTATCCCGATTTTGGGTTTGTTTGATGGTTTTGCATAGGAGGAAAACGGAGGTCGAATTTGGTTTACAAAACTATCTGAGGTCGGTAATCTGGCATTCCTTGGTTATAGTAACTGCGGCGGCTTGGAACACGTATTCTGGATATTGGCACGATAAATGTTGCCATCGTGGCTGGACAATTCTTGGTAAGAATGACACCCCCGCAAGTTACACAACTTTGCTCGACCGCTTTTACGGGTGCGGGAGTTTGGTGAGCGGGAGCTTGGGATTGATTCTTCTTATCAAGGAGCAATGCTTTGACCATATCTTTGAGTTCGGAGACATCGGGAGAGATTCCGGAGGTGGAAGTGCTTGCACTCACTTTAGCAACAACGGGTTTGCTGCGTGAATTGCGAACTTTGGATTTGCTCTCGATGATTTTTAAACATTCTCGGGGCATTTTATCCAAAAAGTTACCACCCGCGGCGGAATTCAATGAATCTTGATCATTTGTGTTCAAGGCATTATAGAATGTATCGAGTTGATGCAATTCTGAAAACCCATGATGCGGGCATGCCCTAAGAAGATCATTGAATCGGTCCCATGCTTCATAAAACGATTCGTCAAATCTTTGCTGAAATCTCGTGATTTCATTTCTAAGATTTGTCGTTTTAGAAGGGGGAAAGAATTTGTTAATGAATTTCGACACAAGATCATCCCATGTAAGAATCGATTGAGGGGGTTCTTTGTCAAGCCAAATCCGGGCTGCCCCCTCGAGGGAAAATGGGAAAAGCATAAGCTTAACCGACGTACTCGGGACGTTCGGAAACTTCATCGTAGAAGTGATCTTGTTGAAATATCGGATGTGGCATGTGGGTCTTCTTTATCGTGTCCAAAAAATTGTTTGTTTTGAACAAGGTTAAGCAGACCATGCTTGATCTCAAAATTGTTTGCGTTGATCTCGGGAACAACGATTGCATCCTCGTAACCCTCGGTGGGTGCTTCGAGCAATTGAGCCATAGTACGATTATCTTCCATCGTAACTATGGGAGGATTTGGTTTCTCAAGATTTGGTGATTCAACAGAAGTTTGTCGGACTTGTTGTTGTCGACGTTTACGGGCTTGAGAACGAGTGCGCATGCACAAAATAGAAATATAAAAAGAAAATTTCACTAATTTTTTTTTTTTTGGTTTTTTTTTGATTTATTCACAATTATCTTTAACGGATAATTAGATAGACAAACTTTTAACCAAATAATCTACTTACTTCACGGTAGCTCTCAAAAAGATAAACGCACAGGTGAGCGGAGGAGTAGGAATAGCGCGAAGCTTATTTCTCCTTTCGGGTCGTAGTTCCTTGGAACAACCCTCCTTATACCCACTTTATAGCTTGTTTAACTTTCAAGTGAGCTGTTGTCGTACGAGACACAAATGACAGTTTTTAAATCTTTTGTTCGAGTTGGGAACCAAAAGTTCACGGAAAGTTATTTGATTAATACCTGAATTGAGAATATTATTATTGTGGTTATTTTACCAATTTGTGAATTTTATCTCTTTTTATGGACAATGTTTTTATATTTTTGGTTTTTTTTTATTTTTTATTATTTGATAATTTATAAATATTACAAAACAATATATAAAACATATCAACTAATATCAACATGCATAGGTTCGCGCTCGTCAAGATTATGTGGTCGTAAATCAGAGCTTTGAGTCGTCAATGAGTGAAAGATTTAGGTTTTGATTCCCTGGTGAACCGAGCCACGTTGACATAAATACGGAAATTCCCCAACCAAATTAATCGTAAATTCTTGATTAACGTATCCACATCGTTAACCTTATTGAAACGAGCAAAAGCAAAAGGTTTGCCCTTTTTAGAACGCCTCTTCGGGATGTAAGCATCTTGGACCGTACCATATTGCGCACAAGTATTCAATAACTCCTTAGCAGATAAATGCACAGGGAAATCCGTTATAAAGATATTACACGGCAATCTTTCCAACAACGATTCATTCGAAAGCTTATAACCACCACGAACACTATGGCATTGCTTGTGAGGATTGGAGTTGTGGTTGTTCTTGTTGAGGGCATTGTGGTGGGTTTTGCTGTAGATTTTGGAATTTCATGTTTAGCATTTGTTGTTGATATTGTTGTTGTTGAAATTGTTGAAATTGCAGAAGTTGCTCGAGAGTCGAAGGGAAACCGAATTGGGGTAAGTTACCAGACACGGGAGGGTGTCAGAGGGTTTTACAAAGAAAACGAGTTAGGGTGCGTCACACCGAGGAGGTTCAAAAAGCTCTCATTTGGAAACCCAAATATATTCTTTGATAGTGGAAATATATAAAACTTGTGTTTGACTTTTGGATGTGTGTAAAAAAATATATAGATAAAGGGGTATTTATACTATGTTTTAAGGCTGCCCACTATGGTCGGTCAACCGTCGGTCGCCACCATAGTGGCTTGATCGGTTGCAGGCGATTTTCTTTCCTTTCCATCGCAGACTCGACCGGTGTCGAGGTAAAGATAAAGCCAAAATCTTGTCTTTTTATTTGTTTTTTTTGTGGCTGTGTTGTGTGTTTGAGTGTGTGTTTGTGTGTGTGTGAAGGAAGATAATGAGTATTTTTTTTAAATATACAATTTACATTTTGAACCCTCAATGTATATTTTTTGTCATTTTTAATTATAAATAACTACTAATAAGTATAGAATTTGTGAAAATGTTTTTATTTATAATGTTTTAAGTGTGTTTAAATTATTATATATGTAATGTTTTTTATTACTTATGTAATGTTTTAATTATTAATGAAATTTAAATTTGTTGTTAAAAAAATTGAAAATTATTGATCCCAGTCTGAATAGATCTTTCTAGCCTGTTAAGGGTGGTAGCTAATCTGGATAGATCCAAACTAACTACAAGAGAAACAATGACTATGAACAATAGAAGTTATGCGGAAACTAACTTATACTGTATAACAACCCAAGATTTTTTATCAACCTATTTTACTATGATCACAATTGTACGGGAAATTTTTTTCGCTTTATTACATTACTTGCATTGTCAATATCTCATTAAGCAATGTAACTTACATAACTAAAGTAGACGAGCTCACGCAACCTATCTATGGCCATCCTGTCTTCATATATGTCAAGCAAACATCACAATATGTCAAGTCAATATCATCATATCCTTATTACAAAGTACATTATTCCTATAATGTACCATTAGCAACGTTATATCAAAACGGGCTTTAAACCGTTATCGTATACCTCTAAACCCTAATCTCAAGGAAAGATTAACATCTAAAGTGAATGCAAAAGATACTAAAGCATATATACAAGTAATAAAACATCTCATTTGAAATATAAACTCCCTCCAAGTTAAGTACAAGCTTTCAAAGCATAGTGTACAAATCATTAATGCACGATATCCAAAATAGCCGTTTTAACTCCGTTTTCATTCTAATTTCTTCATCACCACTTATGTACAAGCTACTATACTCATTCTACAATGTGTAAACCCTAATTATTCTATTCATAAGCCTTCACACACATATTTACACTCAAAACCCTAATTCAAAACCCTAAACCCTAAAACCAAGCTAGATTCTAAACCATGACACGTTTCTTCATTTTTATCCATTGTAAACCTAAACCAACTCTCAAATAAGTTTTAATAACTTAATTTATAACATTATCAATCATTTTCAAACATCATTCCATCATCATTTCATCATTCTACTTCAATTACACAAGAAATAAATCCAGGAAACCCTAATTGTACCCTAATTGTGATTTTGACCCGTTTACTCATTTTCAGACCATCTCATTCTCAAGTAAGCAACCAAGAGTCATTGTAAACCCATAAAATGAGTTTACAAACCTTTATCCATCATTAACCATCCTTGCTTCAACAATGTACGAGAATTACAAAGCTAGAAAACCCTAAAAGCCTTATATGAACCCTAATTCCAAGCTACGGCTTATTCTTTCAATTTCAACCCATTTTAACTAAAACCAACGATCAAACTTCATTGATAATACTTTATTTAAGCTCTAGGATCTGTATTCCATCATTCCTAATCAAGAGTATGCAAAATATAAACCAAGAAAGTCAAGAAAACCCTAAACGTGCCCTAATCAAACCCGTGACCTCATTTCTTCAATTCTAACCCGTTTTAACCCAAACCAATTGCTAATCTTTGTTAATCCTTCTTATATCAGATCTTAGGAACATAATTCAATCATTCCTTAATCAATGCTCATGAAATATAAGCCAAAAACTTGAGTTCGAACCATAAAACCCCAAAAACCAACCCGCGACCCCCTTTTTTCATATCTTACCCATTTTGAGGCCTTGTTCTTGCAATTAACTCATGCACATGCATACACAAGCAGCTTACACACCTCCTAGAAGATATTTCTTCACTTCTCTTGCACCAAATTGAGCCACATCTCCTTCTTTCTAGCCATATAAGCCGCGGCAAGCATAAGGGCTATCCAACACATCACTCTACCATTCTAGCTTGTATGACTCCTCATCTAGACTTCAAAAATTAGTAGATATCATGTACACATGTCCAACAACAGATCTTGAAGCTTGCTTAGCACCCTTGGTGAATTCAAGTATAAATAGAGCTCTCTAGTCTTCATTCAAACTCGCACCACCCATATCCTCTCTAAAACCCATAAGGCAGCAATCATTTGCTCCCATATGATCCTAGGATCATTAAAGAAGGTCTAGAAGCGAAGCCCTAAAGAAATTGAAGCCCCAGAGTGAAGATACAAGGCGTACGAGTGGAAATACTACCCGAAATGACCCATTTCCACCATTTTTGATCATTGAAGCTCAAACCCAGGTTTTTTTTTGAAAAAAATGGGTTTTTCTAATTTCTGATTCGACACCCTTATAATGTTCATTATGATCCTAAAATATACTCTTGTTAAAGTTTCATAATCATCCATGCTCATTTCCTTTTAATCCAAAACCGTACACCAGGAAACCTTATTTCGCGTTTTTCTTAAAACTAAATGTTATAATGATTAAATATTGTTATAACTTATCCTAGCATGCTTAACTAATGTTAAAATAAACACTTTATTGATTAATGAAGGAATTTGAACTTAAAACCCGCGCGTTTACGTTTTGAAACCCTAATTTGACCCGTTTTGCTTCTCTAGCCTAACGAATTGCGTACTTTTAAACTTGTGTTACGTTTAAAACTTCTATATTTAGTTTTTATAACTCTATAAATATCTTTGAAAATTGTTAAAAGTAGCTTGCATGGCATTTGGACATATTTTGTATTATAATACATGCAGGGGTTTATATTATTAACTTTCTGATTTCTGAAACTTATAACTAAAGGGCTGAATATGTCATTTTATCAAAGTTATAACTATAGGGGTCTATTATGTCACTTTTCAAATTCCAAGGTTTACTTGGTATATCTTTCAAAGTTAAAGGACCAAGTCGTAAAATGCAAACTTCACGGCATATTTGCAATTTTTCAAACACAGGGTCTAAAAGGTAACATTGAAAAGTATAAAAATCATGTTTAAAACACTTACAAGACATAACTTTAATACGCTTCTCGTGCTTAAACATTTTTCAGTTATTGATATAAACACTTAAAAACCAATCATCCGGATAGCTAGATGTATCACATTATAGGAGCTTCATATTAAGGTGTTTCATCTTGGTATTACGTTCTGACTGAGTTGTTGGGTTTACGATTTAAGTGCCTTTAGCTCCTCAATGTTTACTGAATTCTGATTTATGATGGCCCGAATATTGATTACAATAATCCCAAACTCTTCAATCAGACTCATAACTCTTAAACAAAGTTCTAAAGTACATCTTCCTAAGACTTGACATTTCTACTTCAGGTTGTGTGACGTGGCTATTTACTATCATATTCTATATCAAAATTCACGGTCTAAGATTGTGATTAAGGTCGTCATGCTTTATTTCAGAATATTTATTTCATCTACCTTCCAGGTGAAGTTTATAACCTCGCCTTTTACTCATTTAATATTTTATAAACCGCTGAGGGGGATCATGTTTGTTACAATCTTTACATACTCATTATCTGTTATACAATGTGATTGTTTTTCATGGACTTAGTGGTTCATAGCTCTCACTTTTATTCTCTTTTATGCTTCATTAACCAGCAAGGGGGATAATGCTATAAATAACAAATACAAATGTATTTACCTGACTATGGATGTTTAATTCTGTTTTGTGATCATAATTACAAGTCGTTTTTAAATTTGACTTCGAGTTGTTAAATTGACTTTGGATTTAAGGTGTTAGTTTATAAATCATACAAGTCGTTTAATTGGACTTCGAGTACATTTAATTGAACTTTGGATTTTATGTTAGTGTTACCACAAATCCTTCAAGTCGTTAAATTTGACTTCAAGTCATTTAAATTGACTTTGGTATTGTTAATATGTTGATATTATGAGCCTCTTCAAGTTGTTAATTTGACTTTGGATGATAATGTGTTAGTGACATGAGACAAGACCAATAGACTAAAACAAGGCAATAACGGTATAATTAAATTGTTACTATGATTCCATTGCGGCACTATTACTAATAACGGGTATATCATAACATGAACCCAAGGATACATAACAAATATCAATATTTTTATTATTATTGTATTTATTCATATTTATCTTTTTCTTGTATCCAATTGTTTTATATTATAACCTATGAATTTCACTCATACCATTGTGTTTACTTTTTAGCATCGTCTATCTCAGGTTAATTGAGCAAGTTGCTCTGTTCGGGTGGACATTGACTCGAGATGGTGAATTGTTATCATTCTAAACATAATATTTTAGATTTTTGGGGACCTGTATTTTTGTAAAAATCTGATTATAATGAATGATAAACTAAATTTTTCCTTAACAACGTTTCTAACAGAACCCACTGAAGACAAAGCAAGAGAACTTTGGGTAGAGTTGAAAAGGTTATTTGAACCAGATGACAATGATACTCTCTGGAAGCTGCAGAGATATATGCATGATCCTTTGAACTGGTGGTTATATGATACATGTGGTGTTCATCATGTGTCTACAAAAAGAGGACATGATATTTACATGTTGGTTGAGAAGGATTATCCACTAACAAAAGCACTTATGACCTTGATGTTGTATAACAAGCTGAGAGTGGATCAATATTCTAATATAGCAGAGGAGCCTTTAAAGAAAATCTTCATACTTGTAGAAAGACCAAGGCAATAAAGTGTTTGAAAGAATCCTCTCAGAGCCCAAAGTTTTTAATTCAAGAAACTTGATGATTTGGAGGTAAATCACAAGTTTAGGGGAGGATTGTTGGGAATTAAGTGTCTACACACTTAGTCCTGCCAAGCCAATACTTAATACTGCTCAAGATATAACTAACAGTACTAACCAGTTAGTACCGCCAGAAGAAAGTTAGTACTGCCAGTAATAAACTTAATATTGTTGGAGGACTTTATACTGCTGCATTAAGATTACAATTGTTGAAGAGATAAAAGCGTGTTTTGTGATATGTATGGACGGATTCAATGTATTTCCTATATAGTTAGAAGATATGTTGATATCTTATAAAAGTTTAAAAGATTTATAGTTATCTTGTTAAGTACTCCTTGGTGTATAAAAGGAGATCCTAAGTTATAGTTTAGAAAAACACACATCAATCAGTCTTTCTTTGTATTTATAGCTTTAAGGTTGTAAACTCTAGTACTAGACAGAGTACTCGTATTATTCATCATAATAATATTGAAGCTTTTTGGTTATATTCATTGTTCATTCATTCTACTGTATTACAATTTTACTATTACATTGATATTCTTCTAAGTACTAAAGAGTAGATTCCGCATACTCTTAGTATCAACAAAGTTTCTAGCATAATTATCTTGAATATTTTTAACCTAATTTAACACTATATATACGACATAATATGATCATGCACAAGATATCTACAAACACACAACAATCTGTATACAAAGAACGTATACCAAGATGCAACCAGAAAGGCAGTCACAAATGCTTTCAAAATCAAACCAAAAGAAAAGCACTGGATTCACTATGCCCAACATTGAAACTCCGTCATCATGTACTTTGTTCATCAATAATTCTGTATACATTGATTTTTAACTACATGACATAATGAAAATATGTTTATAAATTCACAGGAGCTAAGCTACAACAAGAGAAAAGCATTGAAATTTTCAAAAAAGATATATCAATCATTGATGTATCAGATGATGAAGTGGTATGACTAATAGTATTTGTTTACGTTTCCCATTCTTTAACTTATTAATATGAGAAGTTTAACTTTTATGAAAACTATACAGCCTATTCCCACCATAAACAAACGTCGAAGATTAATCAGAGAGTTTTGTAAACAACAATGTTATTGATCTTATTTCATCAGATGATGAAAAGGCTCCAAAATTTGCTAATAAAAAAAACAATAAAGACATCAAAAAGAAAGGAGCAATGGTACTAACTTCAAAAACTTTATAATTTTTTTTATATAACAATATAATATACATCATAATATTGCTGTAATTTTTTATACTTTGCAATGTTGGAATCAGAAGTAGAACCTGTTATTTTTAAACCTTCAAAAAACGAACAACACAACTCACTACACAAACAACACAAATATATTATCTTTGATGAAGATACAGACGAAGAATTTGATAACAAGAATAGCTACATTGAAGATGACACTTGGTATAATATCAATGATAATGACAAACCTACTGAAGATATACATAATTATAACGACCTCTTTGATGATGAAGCTGGAAAAGATTTATATGATTCAGACATGTACAATGTCAGATTTGTATCTTCAGGGCTCTACATATTATTATGCTACAGATGATGAAGACACTAATGACGAGTTTTGATGGTGGATATTGTAATTCACATTAGTTTTGGTGAATATTATTGAATAAACATTAGTTTTGGTGAATTACAATATCCACCATCAAAACTCTTCATCGGTGTCTTCATCATCTGTAGCATAATAATCTGTAGAGCCATCATTGATAAAATTGTCTTTATCATCTCCTGAAGATACAGATTGTACATGTCTGAATCATATAAATCTTCTCCAGCTTCATCAAAGAGGTCATTATAATTATGTATACCTTGAGTAGGTTTGTCATTATCATTGATATTATAGCACGTGTCATCAATGTAGCTATTCTTGTTATCAAACTCTTCATCTGTATCTTCATCAAAGATAGTATATTTGTGTTGTTTGTGTAGTGAGCAACAAGTTCTTCAACTTCTGATTCCTACATTGCAAAGTATACAAAATTACATCAATATTATGGTGTATATTATATTGTTATATAAAAAGAAATAATTATAAATTTTTCAAAGTTAGTACCATTGCTCCTTTCTTTTGGATGTCTTCATTGTTTTTTTTATTAGCAAATTTTGGTGCCTTTTCATCATTTGATGAAATAAGATCAATAACATTGTTGTTTACAACATCTTGATTAATCTTCGACGTTTGTTTGTGGTGGGAATAGGCTCTGTATAGTTTTCATAAAAGTTAAACTTCTCATAGTAATAAGTTATATAATGGGAAACGTAAACATATATTATTAGTCATATCACTTCATCATCTAATACATCAATGATTGATATATGTAGGGCTGAGCAAAGTAACCCGAAAACCGAATCGACCCGACAAACCGAGCCGGACCGAGCTTATTCGGTTCGGTTTTAGGTTTTGGATTTGTATTTCGGTTTACTCGGTTCGGTTCGGTTTTGGTTTGGTTCGGCTCAAACCCGACACTTAGTCGGTTCGAACTACGTAAACCGAACCGAACCGAGCCGAACCGACCTTATTTGGTTCGGTTTCGGTTTATATACGGTTCACTCGGTTTGCTTCAGTTATTTGGTTTCGGTTTGGTTTTTTCGGTTCGGGTCGGTTCCGACCATATATGTTTTCTGAAACTTTCAGTGCTTTTCTCTTGCTATGGCTTAGCTCCTGTGAATTTATAAACATATTTTCATTATGTCATGTAGTTAAAAATCAATGTATATGGAATTCTTCATGAACAAAGTACCTGATAACGGAGTTTCAATGCTGGGCATAGTGATTCCGGTGCTTTTCTTTGGTTTAATTTTGAAAGCATTTGTGACTGCCTTTGTGGATGCATCTTGGTATACGTTCTTTGTATAAATATTGTTGTGTATTTGTAGATATGTTGTGAATGATCATATTATGTCGTATATATAGTGTTAAATTATGTTAAAAATATTGAAAGTTGTAATTATCTCCAAACAAAGGATATTTATAATTTGGAAGTTTTCCAGCAATTGGTTCTTAATATTAATTTTTTTGTGAGATCTATAAATCAAATGACCGGCAATTGGAGAACTGCAGATTCAATTATCAAGAAGCATCCAGAAGTAGTACGTTACAGTATCACTAAAAACAATGAAACTGCCCTTCATGTTGCAACTTTAGCAAAAAACACTCATTTTGTGAAAAATTTGTTGAAACATATGGAAAAGGAGGACATGGAGCTGCAAAATAAAAATTACAATACAACCCTATCTCCAGCCGCTGCAGCAGGTGCAATTACCATCGCTAAGGTTATGGTGGAAAAGAACGTAACCCTGTTGACAATCCCTAATAGTTAAAAAATGATGCCACTATATATGGCTGTCTTATTTGGAAAAACTGAGATGGTGTAGTATCTCTATGGCCAATCACACAGGTTGCAAGATGATGGTTGGACACTGAGATATGAGGTTGGCTTCTTTCGAAATGTGTTGAGGCTGATCTAGTGCTTCATGTTTTGGATAGAAATCCAGATGCATTTAAGGCAACAGATTCAAATTTGTACTTTAAAATAATCAATTGGTGTCTTAAATGATTGGTAGAGGACATACTTGAATTGATTATTCTACCATAAACCCTAAACCCTAATATTTATAAGCATATAATTAATTATGCCTCACATATCATTATATGATGATGATGATGATTGGTAAATAGCAAATGTTTAAATATGAATACTAACAAAATTGATATAGGTTTTGTTTTTTGATTGATTATATTTTCTTATATTTTCAATACAAAAGGGAGCCTCTATATATAAGAAAGAGGGGCTCAATATAAAAGGAAATGAAATAAAATATAGGCAATAATCGTGGAGCCAAAATTAGGGGATTAATTTTGATTGATGAATGCTTAATTTTGGATAATTATGATTGATTGATATGCATAATTATCCTTAATACTCCCCCCTTAAGTTGGAAGCGTGAAGATTTCAGAGCACCCAACTTGTCAGTATGAAAACGAAGAGAATTGGCTTCTAAAGCTTTGTAAGAACGTACGATTGATCTTTGGGTTAGCCTGATGGGCATGAAACGAATTTCCATTAGAGTCAACTCTTTCCCGCACAAGAGTAGGGCAATCCATTTCAAAGTGTTTGGTGAGTTCATGGAAGCACTTGGGTTGTTTGCTATGTGAGGGCAGCTTGATTGTCACCAAAATAATGAAGTTGGGTCCGACGTGGGCCTGTCAAGTTCACCCAAAAGCAACCTCATCCACAAGATTTCACTAACGATATTAGACTGGCCGATAATTTTGATTCTGCTGTAGGAATTGAAATACGGACTACTTTTTTGTCTTCCAGGAAAACAGGAGAGCTCCTCCATGTAGAAGAGATAACCTGTTACTGGAGCGTGAGTCTTTGGGACACCCTAACCATTCAGAATCCAAATAAGACAAAAGTTAGTTGCCATCTCTTGGAATGAGTATGGCCTTGTCCCGGTAGTACCTTTCAAATAAACACAAAGACACGATTGGCAGCATCCATTGAGGGTTATCTAGGATCACTGAAGAATGACTCAAGTGTTTTGACAGCATAAGTTATGTATCGTCGCGTAGCTTGCAAATAAGAAGCTTGCTGATCATATCGTCGGTATTTGCATCACCATAGATCAAGCCTGCTTTGGTCAACTTGTCAAGTTTTATATTTTGTTACCTTGGGGAAAGTCGTTGGTCTACAGCCCGTCATTTGCCACATCTTCAAGAAGTCCAATGTGTTATATGAGTTGACTTAACACATACCTTCCTTTGTTTTAGCACCTCGATGCTAGAAAATATTTCAAGGGGCCAAGTCTTGGATGCTAAAATCGCTTATCTAGGAATCCCTTGCTAGCTTGTATTTTGTGTGGGTCCTTTCTCAAACAAGAAACAACGTCATCAACATAAATAAGTGCAGCATACGAAGGCATCTTTTTCTTTTGATATGAAAAGAGATGATCATGAGTGGCTTTGTTTAAAACCAACTTCTTATAAGGATGCATGAATTTTTAGTACCAATTTCTGAAGCTTGTTTTTGAGGCCGTACAAGGACTTCTTGAGTTGCAAAACCGATTGTCATCTTGCTTACCCAAAGACTTCGGATGCTTCATGTCAAACATCCTCATTCAATGTCGCCTTGCAAAAAAGCATTGTTACTTCAAGTGCAATTATTCTTCGTGAACTATCGACACAATTACCCTTTAAAACGACGGTCAGAGGGTGCGGCACTGTCACTAGCTTTTGTACCAGGAGCGAAAGGTTTCATGGAAATCAAATCCTTCATCTGTGTGCAGCCTTTAGCTACCAAGGCGTGCCTTGTATTTACCGCTCAACATCTCCATTCGGCTTTGTACTCTGTTTTGTAGACCCTTTCGAATCAATCGCTCCGCTTTCCTTTTGGAAGTTTCCTTCTAAAGTCCAAGTCTTTATTTTCTTCAAGAGCTTGGGATCTCTTGCTTCATGGCTTTATCCACCTGACATCTGTCACTGCTTTGCTTGAAGTGGTTTAGGGCCCTTATTTGTGGTAAGGCCGTCAAGAAGGCTTTGAATGAGTTTTAATGTAAAGTTATCATAGGAAATAAATGTGCTAAGGGATGTATCGTGGAGGGCCTTGAGGGAGCGATGACTTGCGTATGGTCTAATAATGAACTGGGGGTAGGTTGACTTTAAAACCATCAAGTCGTTGCGGTTGTGATTTGAATCATTGTAGGTCTTGCCATGTTCAACTGTGGGCCCATGTGTTTCCCTCTAATGGTTTTAAAACCCCGTCTCATTTTGATCATCACAAACGGATGTGGTTCTTTGTCTTGTTTGGATACATGACACGGCAGGCTATTTGTTTCTTCATTTGGTCCATTATGAGTTTTTTGCTGTTCGATACCAAAAAAGAAGGGTGTTCAATCCAATATCTATCATTGGGCCCGTGTTTGGTTCAAGTTCAGCTCGATTAGTGTCTAGTTCATTTTCATCATCCTTTTTTGAGGGAAAACAAAAAATCTCATCTTTCCTCAGTAATGCTTCGAGCAAAAGGTGAAAATATTTTATAAAAATTTGAATCTCTTGAGGTCACCATTTTTTTATGTTGAGATCGTTTAGACTTTGTATCCTTTGGGTTCGGGTGGATACCAAGGAAAACCCCCGGTTCTTCCCCCTTACTTCAAACTTGTCTCCTTTGGTCTCAACGCTCCGATAATAAGCTAAACAACCAAAAACCTTCATGTGATCATAGTTGGGTTTTGAGTTGTGTAAGATTTCATAGGGCGTTTTGTTCTCAATCACTTCAGACGGCAAACGGTTTATAACATGTGCTGCCGTTATTTCTAAAAAACACATTGATCCCCAAAATCTTGTCGAGGGAAAATTGGCCTGAATTTCAAGCGACTACTGTCACTTATTGTTTTTCTTATAATCGTTGCCGTATCTAGCAGGTGCCGGTGTTTTCGTTCTACTATTTTTTTTTGGCAACCTTTCTGTTGGGGTGTATGGGGGCTACGAAAGGTATTCAAGCACTAATCCCTTACCTTGCATAAAATCTAATCAACAAGGGAGGAGGAAGAATTTTTTTTTCTAAAAGAAATGAGTGTGTGTATGTGGTGCTTTATATAGAGATTAAGTTTGGATACTTGACACTTTTAGTCCCTCCTTCTTTAAAGTCCTTTTATTTTAGTACAAAGTTATTTATTTCATCATTAAAACCGACCAAAGACTCGGGTCACACCACATTCGTATATATTTTTATTCCGTCCCACTAATTTTACTTTAAAACATTTAATAAAACGTTAAATCACGTGAAACACGACCTTTAAAAGCGGTTTTTATAAAAACTCAGGGAAAAACCATAAAATACAAAAATAAAATAATCACGCTCTCGGAGCGACAATATAAAATTTTCTAACTTTCTCGAACGCTAAAAACGAATAGGAATTCAATCATGGTTTGTGTTAGGTTCACATAAATGGACCCAAACAAAGAAGCTTCGGTCACTCGAAGTTACAAGACAAAAGTCTAGCTCGAAAGACTATGTTATTTAATGTTTATTATGTATAAGGGCCAAGTTGTAAAAAGCCCAAAAAGAAAGCCCTAAAAGGCAAATCCTTTTAGTATAAATAGTCCTAGTTTAGTCTAAAATTAGGTTGGACAAAGTTAGAGAAAAGTTAGCTACTCATTTTCATTTTTCCATCTTTTAGAGTTTGTAGCCTCTTTGTTTCATTCAAATCAAAAGTTCTTTATTGTCTAATCCTTTGTGCCATTGATCGTGTGCTTAATCCATGGAATGATCTAGGGATCCTACAATTGGTATCAGAGCTTGCAAGATTGATGTATTGAATTGATTTGGTTTGTATTTTTTTGTTATTGATTTCGGAAAAAAAAGAGGTTTTTGATTATTTGTTGTTTTGATTCTTGATTCAAAGATGGCTTATGTTTAATCTAATATCATTCAAA
>BQNB010125162.1:0-19817 GCA_026074375.1 Tanacetum coccineum
CCATATTTGTTGCATGTAGGCACACACTAAGCACGAACTCAAAATATTAATACAAGTAAAATGCAATTAAAATTTGATCTTGGTTATCTTATTCTAGGTGACAATGCCTCGAAAATCATCTGAAGACTACAAAAATACAAGACACTATATCCCTAAAATCTCACATGAATTCCATACTCCAATAAAAGAAAAACTAAGAAACCTTGAAGAACGTTATATTCATGAGGGTCGGGTGGTTTTTGACAATTTTACGCGGACCTAAACTATGTTCGGTCTTTGTTCCATTTTGTTGAGTTTGAATGTCTCCTTGAAATCAAATGAACAAAAAGTCCTCGGCTTCATACTCGAGTTCTATCGTCAATACAAATCAATTATTCCCGACGAAAAGTCAAATGTTACGAATTGTGATTCAAAATCAACTCTTCTCCAACTCTCTTGAAAATTTGCTCAAAATACTTGACAATCTTGTGAAGCGAAGTGTCCTTTACCGATAGATGGAGACTTGATAAGTTGACATATGGTATCCCTTCGGATGGTCCATATCAAACTAACCATCCTTCCATGGAGGAAATCATTTTGTCTATTTGAATTGATCGAGAGGGTCAAGTCCGTCGCATCCGTCATGAGGAAGAGATTGATGTTCTTGAATATCAAATTCTCACTCGTGAAATTGTGTCAACTTTGAACCCTTTAAAGGAAATTATCTGGGAAAACGTCTTTTGTTTGGGGGGTAATCAGGATCATGTTCTCGCATGTCTTTGTTTCATGCTTTATTGTGTTGTACACTCTGAAAAATTCAATCTTGCCTATTACATGGAGAAACGAATGGAGTGGGTCACTAAGCAAGCTAGGTTAATTCTACCCTATGGTATGCTTGATAAGTGTAAAATACACATATCTGTTTATACCAAAACTGGCCCTAAATGACCCAAAACAGACTAAAAATGGCAAAAATATACTTGTTTTTGTGTTTTGTGTGTGCAGGTACGGATAAGACAAATATCACAAGAAAACAGTCAAAAAACGGGCAAACACGGACACGAGAAACGGAAGAGCACAAAAGAAGCCAAGGATTCAAAGCCAAAGCCAGAAAAAGTCAAGTCTCAGTCAAAGAAAGTCAAACCCTGGTCAAACAAAGTCAACCATAAAAAGACAAAAACCTAAAATTACCATTTAAGTTCCCCAAGTTCCAAAAATTACACAAATAGTCCCCTAAACCTTAAATGGGCCTTAAACCCTTAAAATCCCTACCCGGATACAAAGCCCATAACCAAAAGCCCAATACCCTAGCCCATTTACCTTTTATAAAACTCCAAGGACCAAATCTGCCAATTTTCAAAGATTTACACCACAATCACAAGGACCAAAGTTGCCAAACAACCAAACTTATCCCATTTACCCATTTCAGTTAAAAAAAGAGGCGCGAAAAGGGGTTGGTACTATTCACACCATCTTTCAATATCTAAACCATCAATTCCAAATCAAGGGTTTTTACCAATAGGAGGTCAAAAAGGACAATTCAAGTACTAAGGAATGAGATGGAAAGATTTAAATCACACCAAAGCAACACCATTGGTCAATCCCTTATGAAAGAGGACACGTGGACTAACAAGTATCACAAGGAAGAGATGGGATTTGTACTTGGGATACTCACAGAAGAAGCACAAATAGACTATCACACGGATTGCCACGCTGGCAATCCGTGTGAGCCCAATTATGATCCAACGGCATAAAATTAGCTTTCAATGATTGAGCATGATCAAGGGATGAGAGGAGAGGAGCGTCTAACAGACTCCTACTCCTAGAAGCTTCTTCAGATTGATATAAATACCTCACACATACAATATACAAGAGGTAGAATATAGTGGCATTTTAGTTTTAGTTTAATACTAGTTTGTAGCTTATGCAATATTTCAGTTTCCATTTCCTTTTCCAAAGCATTGTACTAAAATTCACTTTAATGTAATGCAAATTTCAGTTAATAAATCATAAGCTCTCTTTCAACTTTTAAGCTTTTACTCTCATAATCCATTTTACTACTGGTCTAAAAAGCTTTGTCATGAAAGCTCATCTTAGCTCATTCAAGTCTATAAGCTTGAATTTGAGCTTAACTAGCCATCTAATCTATTAAACATATAAAATAAGTAAAATGAGCTTTAATTGTTTGGTTGTGAGCTTTAGAAAAGGAGAGCACAGTTATGGTAAGGGCCTCAAGGACCTTTACCTGGTTATTTCTAATAAGCCAGAGTCTTAGAAAATCACAATGATCATGTATTCTCTGTTCAAGCTGAAGCTTACTGAAAGTTTTCTTTTATATCCTTTTGTTCTTAAATTCAGTTAAATAGTATATTGTTTGCTTATTAGATCTTGTTACTTTCTTATACATTCTGCTTAATTTGTGCTTATTCATCTATTTATGCTTATTAGATACATTTGATTATCTGTTTTTACTTATTATAGAGTAAATCTTAGTTATATCAATTCTGTCATGAAACTATAAAAAAAAAATAACCCCAAAAAAAAAGTTAAGCATAGTGTTAAGATCTTTGATTATAGTTGTTAAAGTTGTTTAATCATGTTTGATAAGCTTTGTATAAGCTATTGGATGTCTTTAATGAAGCTTTGTTAATCAGTTTTTAATTTTATAAGCTTAAGTCAAAACTATCAAAGTTAAAGGAGTGTTTGGTTTAACACTTTTTGACCTTAAAAAGTCAAAGTGACTAGTGTCTATTGCTTGAGATAGTTTAAGGATCATTTAAAATCAGTAGAGAAGTGATTTTTAGAAGTTAGTTTGAAATTTTGAAAAAGTTAAAGCTTATTTTGAATGATTTGCACAGCAGTGGAGATCTCCTCTTTCTTATACCTAGCTCAAATTTGATCAGCAAGCCTTCTAAGCTTGGATAGTTTGTTTAAATACTTGTTCAAACCCATATAAAACTCAAATATAGTTAAATAGGCAGGTATCTCTTAAGGATACATGCACTTTTGTTTTTGCTCATAGTTAATTGCTCCAGCAGGATTAACATTTGGTTAATACTGTTGGATTTTCAAATCAAGTTTAGGTTAGCTCAAATTAGATTTAGTTTTTAAAACTTTTCTAGCTTTTAGTCAACATATAGCTTAATACAGTTTAGGACTTGTTTTTCATTTTCTAGTATAATTACCTAGGTACAATTGCTCTTAAAGTTTTCAAAAATCCTTCAAAAAGCCAAAAAAAGCAGTTTCTGTCCTTAGCTTTTAATTTTTAATTTCTAGCTTTGAGTAGTTGTTTTTATAAGTTGAATCTATAGTCTATAATATGTTAATCTAGTTTCCAAAAGCTCGGGTTCATTAATAGCTTATAACTCATAATAGCTTAACTTGATTTTGTGCCTTTAGCTTTTATTTTTGAGTTGCGCGTTTAATCCTAAAATTCAATTAGGTTTAAGTATTAGTTAGGATTCTAGCTTGTTAAAACAAGTTTAGCTACTAAATCTTAGGTTTCTTATCAGTCTTCTCTTAGTAGTTGTAATTGAGCTTATATTGAAGCTTGTGCAACTGTTTTAGTGTAACCAAGCAAATATGAGCTCAAATACCAACTTTACTAATGTCAGCTTATAAATAAATCTGTTCAGATCTTTTAGACATTTTCAGACCAAAAGTGAAGTTTTAAAGTTACTTAAAATTGTGTCCTTTACAAGTTCCAACTTTTGTTTTTCAAAAATAAAAATCACTCACGTTAGGAACATAATAAAATTGTTGTTATGCATTGTCAATACAATCTAAAAATGTTTTCAAACACATGCATAATGATCTCATGAACAAATTTTAAGATACATAATTCATATGTATTTTTCGACTTGTTTGGATGAGCAAAATCAAACAAAGGAGCGTTTGGATTAACTTTTAGGACGTTATATTTAGGTCGAGTTAATCGTTACTCCACATTTGTTGCATATAGGCACACACTAGGCACGAACTCAAAATATTAATACAAGTAAAATGCAATTAAAATGTGATCTTGGTTATCTTATTCTAGGTAACAATGCCTCGAAAATCATCTGAAGACTACAATAATACAAGACACTATACCCCTAAAATCTCATATGAATTTCGTACTCCAATAAAAGAAAGACTAAGAAACCTTGAAGAACGTTATATTCATGAGGGTCGGGTGGTTTTTGACAATTTTACGAATCTAAACTATGTTCGGTCTTTGTTTCATTTTGTTGAGTTCGAATGTCTCCTTGAAATCAACGAACAAATCTCTCCTCGTTTCATACTTGAGTTCTATAGTCAATATCAAATCAATTATTCTAACGAAGGTTAAATGTTTGTCGAATTTGTGATTCAAAATCAACTCTTTTCCTACTCTCTTGAAGATTTTGCTCAAATTCTTAACATCCCTTGTAAAGGAGTGTGTGTCTTTACCGATAGATGGAGACTTGATGAGTTGGCATATGGTATCCCTTCGGATGGTCCATATCACACTAACCCTCCTTCTATTGATGACATCATTTCGTCTATTCGAATTGATCGAGAAGGTCAAGTCCGTCGCATCCGTCATGAGGAAGAAATTGATGTTCTTGAATATCAAATTCTCACTCGTGAAATCGTGTCAACTTTGAAACCTTAAGAAGAAGTTATCGGGAAAACATCTTTTGTCTGGGGGGTAATCGAGATCATGTTCCCGCATGTCTTTGTTTTATGCTTTATTGTGTTGTACACTCTAAGAAATTCAATCTCGCCTATTATATGGCAAAACGAATGGAGTGGGTCACTAAGCAAGCTAGGTTAATTCTACCCTATGGTATGCTATTAACCCATTTGTTTAAATTCATCATGAATGAATATCCTGAGTTGTACAATGAGTCTTATGTCTTGTACGATCGTGTCATGAATCCTCTTTCCGCTTAACTAGAGCGAAAGACTAGAAAGGATCGTGGCACGAGAAGAGGTCGTCATTCTACTTCCTCCTCTACCTTTGATCAACCATCCTCATCTCATCTCAACGATGATGATGATGAAAATGATGAAGGGACCTCGCGTGCAAGTACTCCTTCCCCCATTCGTTATGTCAATTCGTTAACTAACGAAGTTCCTTAAGTTTTTCAAAACCCACCTAATATTGACCCCGACTTGGAACCATTTTACACCCGTTAAACCGAAATCATCAACCGTCAAGTCCAAATTCGAGATGAGCATCGTGGTGGAGTAAGGTCAATCAGAAAAAGTCTCAGAAAGTTGTGGAGGAACATGAAGAAGTGAGCCATGATGCAAATTACTTTATGACATTATTATCTATATTATTTTCTAATCTATTATGCTTGGGTATTTAAACTTATGCTACTTATTAGTAACTTAGTACGAAGTAAGGGCAACATTACTTGCCTTGGATGATCATTCGATTTTATCATCCTAAACCCATGCTGGCATGCACCTTGATACATTTTGGTTATGTTTAAAATATCATGCATGCTTATAAACTTGTCAATTTGCCTATATATATGCTTTCTTGATTGAATTTAGGATGCTTACTCTTATACCCTTGATTGTTATGAAATAGATGATTCATGATGAAATAGAATTGACTGCAAAAATAGGGAAATGTTTCTATACAGGCTTTACAGAAAATCAGGAAAAACTAGAAAATTTTCCTGTCTCCAGAAAACGGCCCCTTTAAATACTGGGCGGTCCCCTAATATATCTGGGACCGCCACATATTTACAGGACCACCATCAGAAGTCACGAAAATTTTACTGTGACTCCTGATTTTCTATGCAGCTGACTAGTCTTTCTTAGACCCAGCTAAAACTTCCGCATATTGCTAAACAACTTTTGGAAAGTATTTCCTTAACTCCCATGCTTTTCTATTTTAATCACTTGCTTTCAAATTAAATAAGCCTTCTTCTTATTCTTCTTATCATCTTCATCTTCCTCAACCAAACTCTACCATAAACTCCACCAAAGCTTCTTCCTCTAATCCTTCCAAGAAAATCAAACTAACCATAATCCCTCCTAGACAACTATTTGTCAACATCTCTAGTGATGAAGATGTCACCACCACACCTTCTCCTACAACAACTTCTTCATCTCCAACTCCTCCAAATGCACCATCTAAAACTCCATCAAACAATGACACCTCAACTAGTCATGATGACACACCTTCCTCCTTCCAATCAAAACTTCAAATTTCACCACCTTCCTCTAATGAACCAACTTCTCCTCAACCCTTAAACCCTTTGCTTAACAACATCTCTGATGTTCCTCCTAGACCTTCAAACCCTCAACCACTTCAAAGTCATCCTTCTTTAGATATCACTCTCTCACTATCACCTTTTGAAAACCTTGAACCACCATCACCACCATCTCCACCACAACCTCAACCACCTATCATGGGCCATCCTCTTTTCTACAACTATCATGACTATCATGGGTCAACTTGCATTTGTTGTTCTCATAACCGAAACCTCTTCTTAACCTTAAGAGATGAGATGAACATCATGTTTGCTCATCTTGAGTATCTTCTCACTACCGCAATCACCTCTCATTTTCCACCACCACCTTGAAATGTTTTCAAAAACTCTCATAAATGTGTCACCCCAAATCTTTTGCTCAAAAGTCATCCTCTATGAATCATGAATCATCTAGGACTTAATCTCTTGTAGTGTAATTTATGAATTTATGTTTTCTTGCTTATCTTAGCTCTATTTGCATGTTGTATGAGTTAACTACTTGTGTTTATTTTTGTATGAGTTTCTTACTTATGGAATGAAACTCCTTATGGGTGACTTAATCTAAAATTTCTATGTTTCAAGATATTTGTCTTGCACTTGTACTTCTAACTTTGTTTTGTAGCAAACAATTTTCGTAAGATCGATCCCTTGGTGCCCCAAAACGAGGGGGAGCTCACATCAAGGGGGAGTCTTGATATCGTCGATTTCTTTCTCTTCTCAACAAATTCGACGATCATTCTTTTTGAATTCGACAAAAAGGGGGAGAAATGGAACAAAACTCATTTAATAATTTGACATCTTTAATTTTATTTAAAATGAGTTTATATTTTGTCATCATCAAAAAGGGGGAGATTGTTAATACAAATAATGTCTAAAAACGTTATTTATATTTTTCAACCTCTCATTGTTTTGATAATAACAAAATGTAAAAACGTTTACTATAAAAATAAACGTTCACAAATTATTAAGTGTAAAATTCCATTTCTAAGATTAGTGATCACTTATGGTATGGACAAACATAATCATTAAGCATGATTAGTGATCAAGAATATATTTTTCTCTTAATCCTCATTTTTAACTCTACAAAAGTATTTTATTAAAAATACATTTACAAAATATTTTCTAATTAAAAGAAAAGTTTTATTAAAAACTTAAAATTTGAATTTCAATTTTCCCTCCAAAATAGAAGGTTATATAACAGTTACAACCTTCACCACAAAAAGACAAAAATAAGAGCGGAGTCTATGGGCGGCCCCCTTAAAGGCCTGGCGGCCCCCATATATATCTAGGACTGCTGGGACCGCCCACAGATGACCGTTGGGATTTCCTGTCTATAAATACTGCTTTATTACCAGCAGAAAAATATTCCTCTTTGCATAAAATTTTTCAGTCTTCTCTCTCTCTCTCTAAAACTTATTTCTCTTACTAAAACTCTTAATCACTAACATATTTAGATCTTGTTCAAGTCATCTAATCTTATATTCTTCATCTCATCTCTCCTCTCTATCAAGTGCAAGAGAAAAACACTTGTATTCGTCAAGAAACAAAGTGTTGATTAGTGATTTATCCTCTCTTCTTCTAAGTTTCAAACCTCCATTGTATTTATCTTGTGTATTTGTGTGATTCGGATATTGTGTAGATCCGATTATGTAGATCTTGTGAGTGTGTATATCTTGTGAAGTGGTAGATTGGTTCTTGCTAAGATCAGGACTCGACATTTAGCTTAGTGTCGGAAAATAACGTAAGCGACGTGTAAATGGTTTTCTCCGCCTAAAGGGAGCTTGTTGACATAGTGAAATCTTGATTCGGATACTCAGGGAGTGGAGTAGGACGAAGAGGTGCTTCGTAGCCGAACCACTATAAAATCTTAGTGTCTTGGTTTGGTTGTTTCTTTCCTTATCTCTTTACATTATTATTGTTGTTATCTAGTTTTAGTTTAGATAGTTATTGCTTGTTCATATTGTGAATTAGTTAAACATATAACTCGGATCTGAATATTTTTGAAAGCAAACTTTTAAAAACAAAAACGAACTTGTAAACTATTCAACCCCCCTTCTAGTTTCCACAGGTTAGATGACCTGGGTGACCTTGCAGAGGAAGCGGTTTGGACAGATCAAATGGGTAACGATCTCCTTCAAGATTATTTCAATCAAGCATTTTTGTTAATGCATTGAAACACTCTTGGAAGTGGTACTCTAGTTCGATGCTGCTAGAACACATGCCTTTTAACATATTATAGGTAGGTCCTAACAAGATATCTTAAGTAAGATTATCAATTTTGAGTCGATTCAATACATACTTGGAGATGTTAATCGAAGTGGCCATGAGGTCGTCGAATGTGAGAGGATCCTTTGTAGCAGAGACCATTTGATTGAACCAAGGCTGTTTAGGTTGATCAAGTACAACCTGACGCTTGTTCCATTCCGGATCAGGAGTAGGAGGTCTTGGAGGTTGCGTGAACCAATATGGATTTAGAGTCTTAGTAGTCTTGGGTTCAGAAGTATCTTGTGGTTGATCATAATCATGAACCACATCATCACCCACATCATCCATAACCACCTTAGCAATAGGTTCTTCAACTGGTTCCTTTGCTAAAGAAAACTTACTAGTTTTGGAGCCTTTAGATAGAGCTTTACCTTTAGGGGTTTCCTTGGTGGTGGATGGCTTCTTGGAAGACTATGACTCCTTGGTTCTTATCCTCTTTGTCTTCTTACCCTGGTTTGGTCCAGCTAGAGGGTCTTCATCATCATCGCCTTCATCATCATCATGCTTTCTTTTATGGTTTTGAACTGTGTCAGCAACTCCCTTATCCATTGCATTTTCATCCTCTATCAGTGCTTCCATAAGAGCATTGGTACAATCGATGATTAGCAGGATTTCTATTGAAAGACTTGTTAGCATGCATGGTCTGGTAGAGAGCGCTTTTCTGATCATACTCTTTGAGAGCTGCCTTATTTGTAGACTTGATAGTAAACTTTGGCATCTTTTGCTTCTCAACTTGTTCCTTTTTAATCTTAAGAATATCTGAAGGAGTTTTCTCTGATTTTTGTTCTAGATCAACTGTTGGTATTTGTTTCTTGGGTAACTTTCGAATTTGTTGCAAAAAATATTTTTGAATAAGATCTTCTGTGTGTTTCTTCAGTTCCTTTTGAAAGACATCCCCAACTTTGGATGCAAGATAATTATATACAATAGATGGAACTTGTGTCTTGAGAGCAGCAAGAGATTCAGCAGAGATATCTATTTTCTTAAGTTCAAACACATCTTTTTCTAATTTAGAAACTCTTAGCTGAACAACAGAGAGTGCATTGGATTCAAAAACAATAGTGGTGATGATTGGAGGATCGGTTATGGTTGGTGGTGTGGGAATCGGTGTTGTTGTTTGTTGAGGTACATATGGTGTGGTGGAGACAGATAGAGGAGGTAGAGTTGTTACAGTAGCTATTGAAGGATATTCTCATACTGGAGTGAGAATTGAAGGCTCGGAAATCACAGACATTGGTACACTAAGCATGGATGGAGATTGGTTATGTGGAACTTTTGACTGGATCTTAACTTCCAATAATGAGTTGATCTCTGCATCTGTAGTGTCCTTAACAATACTAACCAAAGAAGAATCAGAAGAAAGTTTAAGAAATTGATCACCAAAACCTAAAGATACAGATAAGCTAGAGCTTGTTGGAGGGAGTCCAGTCTTCTTGGCATCATCCTTTACTTCTGAAGTCTTTTCAGCATCCGCCTTTGCTGCATCAGTAACCTCTTCATCACCTTTATCAGAATCTTCAACTTCAGCATTTAACATCTCTTCATCCTCATCTTTGCGCACACGAATCATATACTTATAGATATCATCTTCATCAGATTCAGTTTCATCATCACCTTCTTTATCATCCTTCTCTTCGTTATCAAGTTTGTCTTCTTCCGAGTATTCACTTTCTTGTTCTGAACCCCACTCAAGAATAACATTTTCTTTAGTTTTATCCTTTTCCTCATCGGGAACCCCTGGTTTAGTACCAGTTCCTTCACTTGAGGTAGCAGAGACGACTGTGGACTCATCGAGAACCCCTGGTATAGTACCAGTTCCTTTCCTTGAGCCTCCAGTACCTGGTTGTCTCTTGCTTGTCTGCTTGCTTTCTTTAAGATCTTGCATAATGTCTGCAGCCTCTTGTTCTTCTAGAGTAAGAGATGGAACAACCTTGAGCTTTTTGGGAGGATCATAAGTCACTTTGCCTGATTTTCTTCTTTTAGTAGGCTTAGGGACAGATTCTGTCACAATCCTTGCATGAGTAGCATGGACTTGTCTTGCTGCTTCTGTTTCTTCAGCTTCAGTTTTGCTGATAGACTTTCCTAACTCCAAAGCAGTATCAGGATCATCAGAAATAATGTTGTCATCAGCAGAAAGTGTGACTTTCTTCTTGACTCTTCTTTTACTAGAAGTCTTTCTCTTAACTGGTTCAGGTTCAGGTTTAGACTCTTCAGATACATCAACAGTTTCCTGAGAGTCATCAACAGTCTTCTTTCTTTCTGAACCTTGACCTCTGCTCTTCTTGGGGAGAATATGACCAGTAGAATACTTGATGAACATCTGATAGGATTCAGATTGTTTAATTGATTCTCTCAGCATAGTCTCTGGAATGGAAAGTCCATATTCCAAATAATCTTTACCTATTATAACAAACTTTAATCTACATACAATACCATCAGCTTTGATTGTATAATAGTGTTGATACTTAAGGTTTAAGAGAGAGTTGTGTTGCTTAAGGAAGTAGTTGATGATGACCTTGGTGAATCGGGGAAATGGCATATTTTCACGACTTGATCTCTTCTCCTTCATGTGATCAATCTGATAAGAAAAATCTTCCCAAATCAACTCAGGATAGTCGACATTCTCTCTATAGAACATGCCCTATAGTATGTCAATTTGGGATTTACGTAGTTTGTCATTGCTTGCTGTCTTTCCAGAGAGACACTTGTTGATTATTGCTACCAGAGTTCTCCATGGTTGATGCATGTGATCCACAAACATGTTGGTGTGCTTGTACAGTGGATCTTTGTAACCCAGCTTAATGAGAAAAGCAAGTGTAGTATCATCATCTGGTACATCAATGAAGTTTACACCTTCCACTCTTGGACAAATATCAAGAATTGTCCTAAAGACATCAACATTGACCACACACTTCTTGTTGGCTAAGAGGAATTCATAAGAATCTGTGCCTTGAACCTTCTTGATAGAATACCAGAACTACTACATAAAGATTTCTGGGACATCTGCATATATGGTGAAAGCCTTGAAGCACTTGGAGTTTTTAATAAGATCAATAACCACTTGAAATGTCTCTTCCTTTTGTGGTACTGTGGTTTCCAGTCTGACATTGGTAGAGCTAATCTTAACTCTCTTAGTGAATGGAACTCATTTTTCATCATGAGCAACAACTTGTTGTGTTTCTTGAGGATTCATGATTCTGCTTAAGAATTAACCAAAACAGTTTATATACATAACAAATATACTTTACTGATTAGCTTGGTTATCCTCGATGATATGATTGATCTATGATTAGGTTTCATGCAAACGTGACAGAATTACTATCAACTAAGGTCAATAGTCATAGTCCACTGAAAAGTCAACAAGACATTTCCAAGGGAGCTTAGGTGTAACATCTCGTATTTTACGGTCAACATTAAATCTCGAATCCGTTCCTATTTCCACCTTTGAATAAAAGTTTCGTGTTTACTTGTTAGCCGATTTGGTGAAAATCATCGTTTTTGCCTATTCGCGAGCCGTGCTTAGAATATTTAACAGTTAAGTGTTTTAAGAAATTAAAATTTTTATATTTTCGCTCCGGAAGTCAATTTATTATTATTTTAGTATTTTATGATTTTTCTCGCGTTTTGCTGAAACAATGTCAAAAATAGTACTTAAACACTTTATAATATTTTAACTTAGTGTTTTAAATCATATATTGTAGTATAAATGTTTTAGAAAATAAAACAATAAAAATATAAAATAAACATAACATATAAACCAAACACCCTTTATTCAATTGATGTGCTCCTACTAAACTAAAAACCAAACACCCTCTTATGTTTTATCAACTCCTACTAAACCTCAAAATAAACACTCTATTTATTTTATTTATTTATTTAATTAAAAGTTAAGATGGCATTTTTATTTCCCTATATAAGTGGTATTAACCCACTCAAACATTACTAAAACACACATAGTTATAACAAATATAAAAAAAAGTCTCCTGTTCTCTCCTCTCTGCTTATTCGAACCAACATCAACACCATCAAGAATCATCACCAAAGATTTTCCAATCAATTTCAATCATTCCTATATCATACCCACATTAATCACTATCAATCCATACTAGTAAAAAACAACATGCAAGACTTTTATTAAGTTTTTGATTTTTGAAGATTATATTGATTTTGGGTATAATTGAAGCATCAATGGTTTGAATGCAAGTGATTTTACAAGATTGTGGGTTATAAAAAGTTAGGGTTTTGATAAAAGGGTGTTGTGTTGGTTTCGGCTCAAAGGGAAAACCCAAAGGGGTTTGTGTGTCTTTGGTTTCTTGCAATCTATTATGTTTGTAAGTATTTTCTAAACCCCTTTTATGTTGATTAATTTTATTATGTATGCATGTGTTTAATTTTATACTTAGAATCTATGGATCATTGTGCATGTTATGCATTGAGGTTGGATTATTGATTGGAGATGTTAATGGACGGAGATAGGTTAGCTAGGTGTATTTTGAAGCTTGTTGGGTGCGAAAAATAACGTTTGGCGAAGTTTTTAAGTGTCACTTTTACTGCAGAAAGTTTGCGTGTCGATTTCGGTTGGGTGAAAATTTTCAAAACTGATTTTGGGTTTAAGATTATGATAGTGTTCGTCAATATGTACGTTTTGATATATGGCACGTCCCGTAACTCTCAAAATGGTCAAAATAAGTCTAGAAAATGTTTCGCTAAATTTCTGCACTATTTTGAAAATATTAGTTTGCTGTCAGATTCGAAAAAGGGTATTTTTGTCATTTTCTATCAAGTTTTGATTCTCGAAAAAAACTAAAAAGTTTTTTAAAATGCCGTTTTACCTTTTCGCGAGGATAACTAAGGCTGAAAACGTGTGTTAACGGGTTGAAAAGCTTATGATTAGATACTACATTTTAGTTGGAAAAAATAAAGTTTATGCAGAAACTTGCAGGGGTATTTTGGTCATTTTCTGTTGGGTTTCGGGTCTCGGCTAAAGCTAAAAAGTTGTCTGAAACGTCGTTTTACATCAAAATGCTTTAGAGTCCGAGTCTTGAAAACTTATTCTAGCGGGTTGTTTGGACGGGTCAGACTTAAGAAAATTTATAATAAAAAGTCAAACATGGCAAAAATTTTAAGATTAATCAATTAGTATTTTAGCAAATGATTAGACGTAAAATATATCAACTAAAACTAAAATTGCAGCTAATAAGTTAGTCTTTCACTTTCGTTCGCATCTCGATGTCTTAATCTTTATAATGGGTCAAAATGGGGAATTTTCATTAAAATTACATATTAGACGGAATGAGTTAAAATGGTGTTAAACATAAGGCGGATCATTTTAGTGGGTATAAATAAGTAAGTTTGGCCCACTCATGGATTCTACGATATAAGATTTCATATATGTCAAAATATATATATTTTACATACTTATACATTTTATGCATTTTTCTTATAAATATAATCTTATACGCGCACCATTATTATAGGTCGCGGGTGAGATGTTGTCGCCGTTCTCTCCTTGTTGAATTTCTCGTTCGATACTTCATTGCTTCTCGGTGAGTTCATAGCCCCATCTTTTCTCTTTTATTGGTTTTCACAAACTTATTTCGGGGTGAGAATACATGCTCGTTTTACTAAGTAAACTTATTGATTTCTACTACATAAGTGTTACATGACTATTTTTACTAAAGCTTGATTTGCTTACTACATGACTTGAGATCATTGAATACCTATATACGAAACCGTGAGTTTTGAACACATTACTTATTTTATATTGGACACAAGTGTTTTTTTTAAACTGTATGCTATGCTTGATTATTATTGCCAAAGTCCCACTACTGCCACTTTAAGTCCCCTTTATCATGAGCCGTTAATTGCTAGTGTAGCGAACATGAATGTTGTGAATAGATCTATTGTGACTGACAATCTCCGTCCGGGTACGCAACAACTAACACCAACCAACAGACGCATTTAACATTTGAATTTGAGGTACTATTTGAGGTGTTTTGCTGAACATCCTACTTTTTTTATGGGGCACAAACCTAATTGGGCTTTGCATACTGTTAAGGTTCGGTGTCATGAGCTTAGAGCAATAATACATATGTCTTTTAGACTTGGTGAATTTGTTTCTCTTGTCTACATTACTTAAGTCTCGTGGCCCACTACTGAACATTTCTTGATTTATTGAATCACTACTTGGATTTTAGAAATAATACTTTAAAATGTTGTAACGCTACTTTTCTTACTGAAATATTACTTGAACTATTTCAATACTGCTTTTACTTAAACCTATGAATTCACCAATATTATTGTTGACATTTTTGCATGTATTTTCTCAGGTTATTATTTTGCTAGCTGAGCATTGGGAGCATTCGAGTCGCGCAGATATATTTATGAAGGCTTTATAATTTGAGTACCATTCGACAAATGTTTCTATTACATTTCAAATGGAACCTGTTGTAACTATGATATTTTATAAAAAATATCGAATGGTTGACTTTTTAAAACGTCTCACTTAGAGTCGTTTTCTATAACTTGTACTTTATGCTATGAAGTAGCACCCCAAGTAGTATTCCGCTACGTTGTGATTTTAGGGTGTTACATTAGGACACATATTCAATTAGAGGGAAAAATAATGAACATACAAGCATAGCAAATAATGACATTATAAATAAGAATTACACAAATTTAAAAAAATTTGGGCAGAGTTTTCTTTTATATTTTGTCATGTTTCGCTTGAAATATGTCCTGTCATGTTTCACTTGAAATATGTCCTGTCATGTTTCGCTTTAAACTGTCTTACATGTTTCGCTTGGAATGAGAGAAACATGTTTCGCTTGGAATGAGGGAAACATGATTCGCTTGAAATGAATGAAACATGTTTCGCTTGGAATAAGACTTACATGTTTCGCTAAGTGAAAACATGTTTCTCTTGGAAACATGTTTCGCTTCATTCAAGCCAAGAGATATTTTGCTTCATTCAAAGGTACTTAACTCTGTTTTTACCAATTAAAAACCTATAAGTACATCTAACAATCATCACAAATACAATCACAACATCACAGAAACAATTACCACAAAGTTACAACAACATTTTAGGCTTGCTAAAGGGAATTCGAGCACACATAGGAGAGAAACACATGGAAAACATGACAATGACCATTTAAATGACATATAGTAAGCACACAGGGGCCAACAACAGTTTACAAACACACTTAGAATATCACACGAGCAATTTTATACCATTTTAAATCAAACGAGCCTAGAAATACAACTTTTCCAAGTAAAAGGTTTCTAAGAAGGCCAAAAGCTAGAGATACAGGCATAAGAGAGCATCATATAGACTTATGAACATAAACCCATAATTAAACACACTTATAGCACTAGTTTCGCTTTATTCATCCTATAAAAATCAGGATATCTCACAAATGGTTGAGAGATATCAAGAATAGTTATAACTACATCTTAATCGCACCCTATTGATCAAAACCCCTCAACTAATTAAACGAAAATTACAACTTTTTTCTTATGAAACCTAAATCAATTTTTACGAGATTTCGAGTGAAAGAAGGAGTTTTAATCTAATTCTTTTTACCAAAGACATGTTAAAGTGTTGGGCCAATTCAGTGCCCAATGATCTTTCACTCAGGATTTAAATACAATATAACCTAAGTGTAAATAACCTTTAACATTTCAAGGTCACTGAGTGAATAGTCGCTCAGTGAGTTACCTTCAGGATGCGCAGCCTGAGTCTACAAGAAAGACTCTAGCATTCAATGAGGCGGTACTCAATGAATGAAGCCTGAGCCAAAGAAGAAGGTGATGGGTTCAGTGAGTCGTGGTAATAGACTCACTGAGCCCCATACGATCTCCAACAACTAGAAGACCCTGAAGACAAGAGACTGGAGAATAGGCAGGATAGTTTAAAAGCAATTAAGTCTAAGCTCTTATCTCCAGAAGTCAACTTATCTTAAAGAGGGTATAAGGCAAGTCTAGTGTCAGGAACTGAACTTGGAAAGAGCATTTATCCCATACTTAGAATAGACATTGCAATAGGGACAAATCAGTACACATGTACTAACCTATTAAATCTAAGATAAGTGCTCAACACCCAAGAGGTGTGACCCTACCTAAGTAGTATAAATAGAACTCTTGTAAAGGAGTAGATGTTAAGTTTGTGCATTTAAAGTCGTATCTTTCACAAACACACATCTACTCCTCCAAATTTACTAAGTCCTTGAGCAAGCTCACTTGGTTAGCATAGTAGTTAACTTTGCATAACACTTTAGGTTTATGCAAAGTTATTAATAAGGAGATCACACACACATACATTGTCATTCAATCTCCATTGTAGTTTCGCATACAATGGGGTATAATTCTTAATAAAAAGAGTTAAACATTGAAAAGTTAATTTTGTGTCTTTTACTTGCTATTTACATTTATGAACACAAATCTTTTCAAAACAACCATTAGTTTACTTTACTTGCATGCCATGAGTTAGTTAATAATAACTTTGTAGTTATTGTTCACTAACTAAGTGGGAACAACAAGTGGTATCAGAGACTCAGGTTTGTAAAGCTTACTTAACACTAAATTACTTAAGCTTTTAAAACCTAGATCCTTAAATGGCTACAGTAAATGATGTACCCCAGCTAGTTGACAAAAAGGGAGGTATCTACGCTGCTATTGCTCCTAAACTAGAGCCGGGGAAATTTAATAAGTGGAAAAAGCAAATGCTTTGCTACTTAGCAGGAATGGAACCCTACTACTTAAAATGTATAAAGGATGGTCTATTTCAGCCAAACCAGCTAAAGGTGATGCTAAGCCTGAGTCCCAATGGACTCTTGATGAGAGGAGGGTGGTTGTTCAAGACCAGCGCCTTAAAAGCATCATTATGTCATGTCTACCATATGACATAATGGAATCTGTCATTAGTTGTGTTTCAGCGAAAGAAATATGGTCTGACTTGGTTCATAGCTTTGAAAGTCCCTCAAATACCAAGGAAAATAGGATCATGGATCTGAAAATTAAGTATCAAAATTTTAGGGCAAAGTCCACTGAAAGTCTCTCACATACCTACACCCGCTATAAGACCCTGCTGAATGAGCTTGCCAATGATGGCATTAACCTCTCTAAACACGAAATCAATGTTGGTTTCATGAACAGTCTCCTTGAGAAATGGCTAACTTTCTCTTATGGACTGAGGAATGCCAATCTTACTCAGACCTTTGACCTTGCAGATATCTATGACAGGTTTGTCTATGAAAACAACCTAATCCAAAGAAGGTATTCTGACACCAAAAAAGGTCCTTATTACCACTCCTTCAAGCACTCTAATTTCTACTGCCTTCTTCTCTAACAATGTCATTCAGGATTTCCAAGAAAATTCTGATGATGAAGTAGATGAAAGGACTAGTGAGGAGTATCTAAAAGACTTAGATATTGAGTATCATGAAAGAGCCCTTTTGGCAAATTCAAAATGTTTTATAAAAAGAAGAAATAATTTCTCAGGTGAAAAGGCACATGAAAATACTGAATGTTACAAATGTGGCAACAAAGGTCATTTTGCAAGAGACTTTTTTTCTAAAACGTCTGAACCTTCTTACAAATCACCAGTGAATAATTACTTATCAGTGTCTAAAGGCTTTCAACCAAAGTTTACTCAAAGCTTATTCAGTCTTCTTCTAACTCAAATAATCAAGCTGATCAGAAGTTTTTGAAAGATTACAAGGTTGAGTATAAGAAGATGAAAGCTAAGCTTGCACTCCTTGAGGCAAGTCCCTCAAGCTCTCAAAACCCAAAGACCTTTGATTGGGATGATGAAGAAGTTTCTGACGAGGAAGAAGTCACTCAGGTCAAGGTACTGATGGCTCTAGCTGATGATTAGCTCACTATTGGAAAGTGTCATGCTCGTAATGGTGAATGGGTCAACATTATCATGAGAAAGAGACACATCAGGGAGCCCATCTGGTACCTGGATAGTGGATGCTCAAGGAGTATGACTGGTGTCAAGAGTTATCTACACAAATATGTAGAGCAACCAGGTCCTAAGTGTTGATCCCAATCCTTGATCGATTACTTAGGTTTGCTAAGGTTAAATTACCTTGGATAAATCCAAGATAACTTGTTGTAGAAACTTTGTATGTATACTAAAGTGTATGCAGAATCTACACCTTAATACCTAGAAGTATTATGAATAAAACAGTAATCGTATATAAATAAAGATATAACCAAACGCTCCAATATTATTAGATCAATAATACGAGTACACTTCACTAGTACTAGGGTTTACAACCTTGAAGCTTTTCTGAATCGACTTGACAACTATGAAAACTTATGAACTTGTGAACTTATTTTTCAACTAATTCCCTAGGGCCTCCTTTTATAGACTAAGGAGTCCTAGTCGGCTTACAATACATTCCTAAGATATCATAATCTTTTCTAAACATAAACGTAATCTATTAAATAAATACATTATGTATATCTTGTACATAAATATCTTAATACTTATCTTCACAAGTATTCTTGTTCTCCAAACAATCTTTATCTCTTTAAACCATCTTTATCCTCTTGGCAATAGGTAGTCTTCTAGCAGTTGTAATCCAGCAGCATAAACTTTTGTACCAGCAGTACTAGTAAACATAAGCAGTAGTAACATTAGTACTAGCAGTACTAATATATACTCACAGTAGTAATTTGTACTAGCAGTCTTAACATTACTACTAGCAGTACTAACTACTCAGTCTTTAACTCTAAGCAGTCTTAACTTCAACTAACAGCAGTAACTTTATACTAACAGTACTAAATTATACTAACAACAGTAACTAGCGGTGGTAACTTTATACTACAAGTACTAACTACTTAGCATAATTTCTATTATGTACCTGAGCAGTAGTAACTCTAAGAATCCTTGAAGTCTAATCCTCCCCTAAAGTTGATGTTCATCTTCTGAATCTTTAAGTTTCTTTGTTAAAAGTCTTCATCAGTATCAGGAAGATGTATTCAAACCTTTTATTGACCCTTTTGCTGCTTTACCATAAGCTTGAGCAGTTGATAGCACATCTCATTAAATTGATCAGTATGAAGTTTCTTGTTTAGCATATTGGTGATTGTTATTGGTGTGAGGGGATATCTCTTTTCGACTAACATGAAGATGTGCACATTTCCAAACCTTACAAAGTGCAATCCACATGAATCATATAATTTCCAAATAGTCACTGTATAACCTTGTAGATTTCTCCATACTTCACTTCTAATGTGGTTTAAACATGACTTTAAAATCTCCCAACAACACTCTTTCATGTTCATCTTCAAGTCTTGTATCACCATGCTTTGTTTTGACTAACT
>BQNB010125163.1:6396-16995 GCA_026074375.1 Tanacetum coccineum
GTTTTCTTTAACAACAAATTTAAGTTCGCACCCGACGTATATCACTAAAGGTATGAACAAACAAACTTTAATTTGTTGAATTCTTAAAGAAATTTTTATTTTTTTAAAACTTACATTTTTTTTATAAAAAGGGACAAACATTTTTAAAACATATACAAAATATTTTTGTATTTATAAGAAATGTTTTATTCAAAATAAATATTTTGAAATTCAAATTTTCTACCCAAAAACGGCTAGAAAGTTCCAGAAAAACCTTCCCTATAAAAGGACAAAAAAGGGAGCGTCTGAAAAATGGGCGGCCCCTTAATTAATTAAGAGGACCGAACATAATTAAGGGGACCGCCCTTGTATAATTAAGGGGTCTGCCCAAATAAAAAATTAATATTTTTTCCTATAAATAGTGGACTGTTTCCACAGATTTTCTTACATCTTTGCACACAGTTTTCTCAGATCTAAAACCTCATTTCAAACCCTTTCTTTTGATCACTTAACTTATTATAAGTTTGTTTAAAATGTGATTCGATCATCCATCCATTCAAGTGCAAGAGAAGAACTTTCGTTATCATTAAGATACGAAGTTATGTAGGTTAGTTAGTGCATTCGTGACATGTCTTACATTCACAATGCATAGATCAAGTCCATGTATTCCAAACTTGTATAATTGCTTGATCATTGTGATCATGGTGTGTTTTGTAGTTGGATCTTGGTGATCCTTTCTAGTAGTGTTTAGAGATTAGTTGTAATAAGTAGTGTGGTGAGGAGAAGTTGTAAAGGTGTGGAGTTGTGAAGTTGTGAAGGTGTGAAGAAGTTGTGAAGTTGTGAAGATGTGAAGAAGTTGTGTAGTTGTGATCAAGGTGTGAAGCTAAGTTGTGTAGTGAAGTTGTGAAGAAGTCGTGAAGTTGTGAAGTCGTGAAGTTGTGTTGTGATAGATTGGTTATAGCTAGATTAGAACTCGACATTTAGCTTAGTGTTGGAAATTGGTGTAACTAGTGATTGTACGGTTTTCTCCGTCTAAAGGGAGCTTATTGACATAGTGAAGTAAACTCTCGAGTTGGGTACTCGGGGAGTGGAGTAGGACGAAGAGGTGTTCCCGTGACCGAACCACTAAAAATCATCGTGTTCGGTTTGCATTTCCTTTCACTTATTTCTTTACATTTATACTCGCATTTATCGCTTTATATTTATACTTGCAATTGTGTGATGTGTTGATTATATAGTCTTAATTATGTCTTGAATAAATGTGAATATTGTGTGTTGGGTTGTATTGTTGTAAATTGATGTATTAATATGTGTATATAACTTGTATGAACACTCATCTTATATGTATCACGCTTGATCGGTAATTTGATACAACAATTTAAGATTTTTTTAATGAAACAGTATTCACGCGCCCCCCCCCCCCCTCTACGATTTCCATATACTAAATAAGGTCGGGTATCGGGTTGAATTTTTTTGGCTAACTTAGGTTCGGGTCTACCCGAATAAGGTTTTTTTTAATATAAATTATATATATTTTATATTTAAAAGAGTACAAAAAAGGAATTTTTTTACTTTTTACCCATATTCGATTGATCCGGACACGAATTGACCCGAACCTGAGTAACCCCTGGGTTTTAAATAGCGTGATGCACTTTGATGCAATAAGGGTCAAAAAGCCTAGACACGAGGCGCCGAGACGAAAGCACGCACATCACGCACCCGAGGCAACAATTATATAAATAATTACTTGTAAATTATATAGACATCTTTTTTGATGTTGAAACCTACAAACTCTGAGAAATGAGTTGTGTTTACCATTCATGATTCAATATGTACACCTTTTCAATATGCACATATCAACAGACCATCCACCCAAACATTTGGCCCAAAAACAGTAAGGGTGTGTTTGTTTCATTAAGATGTTTTGGGTCTGAATCTGACTACCACGTCTAATTGGTAAGAAGTGGTTATAAAGTCTGAATCTGAATGAAATAATGTTGTTTGTTTTTTTATAATTGTCTGAATGGTTTTAATTGTCTGTTTTTAACTATATATCGAACCATAACAATTAGAAGAATAAGTAACTTGAATAAAATTTTGAAGACGAATATTTAAAAGAAAAAAACGTGTCGTTATATTCGCAAACACACATGGTCTCGATTCACACTTTGTCAACAAACATGTCACGATTAACAATTGTTTATCAATTCACGAACCGACAGTTCAGAAGTACAAATACAAACTCAGAATAATCAACCCAAATAAAATCATAGTGCAATACAAATATATGTAACTTTAACCTAGGGGTGTTAATCGGTTTGGTTATCGGGTTGTTTGGTTACTTCGGTTCGGTTTGTTCGATTAAATTTTGTTTGGGTCAACTCGAAAACCAAACCGAATCGAACTAGAATTTAAGCGAACCGAACCGAGAATTGAAAACCAAATTCGGTTCAGTTCTTGGGTTGACCCGAATAACCTAAATTTTATGATTTATTTTATAAAAATTTAATAATTACATAAATATATAGTAGAAAAAATTATTCCAAGCATAAAATGTATTTTTTTATATTAGAATAAAATTTTAATGTATTTATATATATAGAAATATATATATACATTTATATGAATTCGGCTTTCGGTTCGGTTCGGCTTTCGGTTCAGACTATCAAACCCATATCCAATCCGAGAACCGAATTAGTAGTTCGGTTCCGTTCGGTTTTGCCAAATTTGATTCAGTTATTAGTTCGGTTCGGTTCGGTTCAGTTATGATTTTTGATTTATTTGGTTATTTCGGTTTTTCTGCTCACCCCTACTTTAACCCAATGACTTATCTAGTAAAGGCCCAAAGTTAGTGCAATACCAAATTACCAATAACAAATCAACCCAATGACTTTAACCCAATAAATTTAACCCTAAACCTAATAATAAAGTTACTCCTTCCTTATTTCACACTTCATTTTACAAAGGAGCCACAACTCACCTAAAAACACGAAGCTATAAAAAATCTTTTATTATCCCATGATTCACAAAAAGGCAGCCACATACACTCTTGATTCTCTTTATAAAAATGAAATACACAATCACAATGCTCTTGTTTTCTCTCTTGTTAGAGTCTATTATAGAACCATAAAGTGGGTTTTCTTATTTGTTGCATTTTGATTTTTAAACCTTGTGGGTGTTAAAGAGATGTGAGGGTGTTAAAGGGATGTGAATACGTTGAAGGGTTTATTGAAAGGGTTAAGATGGTTAAGACTTGGTCACCACCTCTAACCGAGTAAGACAACATAAGTCTGACCGCGTCTGATTGTAAACGAAAAAAAACAACAATTTTGTCTGAGTGCCTCTTACTAGTAAGATTCAGAGCTTTGTCAGACCCTTTTAAAAAAAACAAACACACCCTAAGATTACCACATATTATCTAAATAGCAATGTTAATAAAAAAAAACTTAAATGCATAACCAATGGTTCAAGAGACTCAGAGTATAACCATTACATATACTACTAGCCCACCATGTTCAATTCATAACATATTCAGGGTAATTTAGGACATACAGAACAACACATTAGCATAATCTTCTAAATATTCTGAAAACTCAAGAATTTAGCTCACAAATAGTGGCAAATATCTTATGTTTTTGTCTTCAATACAAATTATTACACCTTGTCTAATTAAAGGACGGTGCTCAAACATATAACCCTATTTTCGATATCAAAATTCCGTCAGTATCTGCATAAAGATACTCACCATCCAATATCCTCGTCCCAGCAAACGCAACAGGAACATGTTTCTCCCCAATACATTTCTTGTTCGCTTTCACAGGATGAGAAGCAAGTGCTCTAAACCCAATATCACAACTATTGATCTCATCAACGTCTCTTACACACCCGTTGACCACAATGCCACCCCATCCGTTGTTGTGAGCTTGCACCACAGGATTCCCACCGAGTATGGCACACCTCAAGCGTCCACCACCATCAACAACCAGGACACGGCCATTACCTTTTTCCTCAAAAATGTGAACCCAAATTATACTAAAGGATTCTAGAAGAAAAGGATAAATATAATCCATCTCTGTAAGGTCGAGCTAAACATAGCCACTGAATCACGTAGCCTGATCTACAATAAGATATGATCATCATGTCATTCTTTCTTTTCTTAGACATATACTGTAGTACTATATAATTTGGGAACTTAACTAAGACATAATAGTTTATTAATACATTTTTGACATTTTAAGCCATGATATAATAGAGTTGTTTCATACTAACCACATTAGCAGGAATAGCCAAGGCGGTTGACGATCCGCTTGTTGAACTCTTAGTCTACAATTTGATAGGAGGAGTGTGGATTCTAGTTGTGGGGGGGGGGGGGGGGGGTGTATATAATGTGTAAAGGTTTTGGGGAGGGGGGGGGGGGGGGGGGGGGGGGGTGGGGGGGGGGGGGGGGGGGGGGGGGGGGGGGGGGGGGGGGTGGTGGGGGTGTTGGGGTGGGGGTGTGTGATGGTAGAAGTGTGGTATTTTATTTGTATTGTATATTGACTATTGTTTCTATTTTTTTTCTTTAATTAATAACTAATTTGTCACCTATGGTAAACCTGTGACAACTAAGATTACACGCTCTTTGGTCTAAAAAGACTATGCCCTCCTATCCTTCCAGGCTCCAATATGCTTGACAACTAACTACCATACCCCGTTAACCTTCCAATGGGGGGGGGGGCCTCAAATAATGTCACTGGTTAACTAGTTTCCATTTACATGTTACACAATTTTTTTAATTAAAAGAATAAATAGGACTTAAATAGAACTAGTGGAAAGTAATGTTTTTGTACATAAAGGAGTAATATCTAATAGTATTCTTTGACACCCATATAGGCTATTTCAACCAGTAAAAACTAGGGTATGAAAACATATCATTATGCTAAAAACTAGGTTATATAAAAAGAATATGTGATATACCATAATATGCGATATGATATAACTATAGTGACCCATTTACATGTAAATGGGTTGACTATTGCCACATTCGTAGAAAATATTACGATCAATCACATATATAAAGTCAGCAAGCTTACATGCTCAATTGCTTCATTTTCTTCAGGGGTTATGCTCATAGACTCTGTCGGCATTGATTCCGCCAGTTGTCGCGGCACATTCCTAATTTCATAGTTGTTAGACATCACAACATTTAACGCATCAAAAGTGTAATCAAGCCAGAATGGAAGCAAAAATTATGAATTGTTGTAATATATAGACTTACCCCTCTCTTTGAACAGGTTCGTTTAACAAGCTTACAAAGTCAATCAGATTCTCTTGAATAACTCGCAGGATGTTGGGTTAATCGTTCATTTACTAGGTTCACGTATGCATGACAGGAGTTTTGTTTAATAAGTCTTTACTTAATAACTTGTTAGTATAGGAATTAGTAAAAGCTCTGAACGAGTATTATGGAAAGGTGGGTTGTTTCCTCTTTACTAGGAAATAGTGGTGCTTCCTTTGTGTTAAGTTTTAGCATAAATAAGGTAGATAGCATCGTATAGAATGTACTTAGTTTCCATCTTTTAATAGATAAACCATTGGAAAAACCCATCTTGCCGTTTTGATTGGTGTTACAGTGGGTGTGAGTCCGGGTTTAAGGAGGCTGATAATCTACATGTGGTGTTCGTGTGAAGGGGCTGTAAGTTGATCAAAGGTTGAAGAGTCACAAAAGCAACTTCTAACCTTGATCAACCTGTGCGTTTTCGAAAAAGAGACTAACCGACGGAGGTGCATGAAAAGCGAACGGAAAAGATCCGTTAAAGCAGGTGGCTTTGGATTTGGTTTGTTTTGCAGGTACAAGAAGACGTTAAAGCTTGTAGCTTGTTCTTCTTAGTCGGTGGAATAGACCTTATGTGACGGTGTTTGATCGGAAAAAGGTTGGGGGAATGTTTTTATCGTGCGAAGCGGAGATGGTAAGGATTTTACCGTGACAACGCATGTCCTGTGGAGACGGGGAGTACCGCTCAAGACGACGGGGGTGACCGGTGATAAACATAGGCGGTCCGTAGCTGTTAGTTGTGATCAAAGGGGTGTGATCAAATCCGACGGTAGGTTGTAAGTCACCGGAAAATGGGGAGATTAACCGGGTCGCGGGATAAACGGACGGGAAGAGTCGGGAAAAGCAGGTAGCTTTGATTCGGTTCGTTTGGCGGGTGAAAGAAAATGGTAAAAGCGGGTGGCTTTGTTTTCTTGATCGGTGGAATAATGCTCTTGTGTCACAGAAGTGTTATGAGTAAACGGGTTCTGTGTGGTGACAACAACAGTCGGGTGGTAGGGGACTTTGGACGTGACCGAGGTAGAGGTCGTGAATCCGGGAAAAGTTGGGGACAATGGAGAATCAACAAGGTGTGAACATTATGGCGTTGGAAGTTCAAATCGGGTGGCTTTGGACGTGGCCGGGGAAGAGGTCGTGGGTCCGGGAGAAGTCGAGATGGTAATGAACGTGACCAACGGGATGCCATGGTACATGTTACATGTGTTGTGAACAATCAAAAGGGGCTGAGCTAGAGACGACTTTGGATGTGACCGAGGAGGAGGTCGGTTTCCGAGAAAAGTCGAGAATCGAGATGGTTCGAAAGAAGGTGATCAAACGCTGTTGTGAGTGAAGAGTGTTAATAAACGATTAAGGGGGTGAATGTTGGGTTAATCGTTCATTTACTAGGTTCACGTATGCATGGCAGGAGTTTTGTTTAATAAGTCTTTACTTAATAACTTGTTAGTATAGGAATTAGTAAAATCTCTGACCGAGTATTATGGAAACGTGGGTTGTTTCCTGTTTACTAGGAAATAGTGGTTCTTCCTTTGTGTTAAGTTTTAGTATATATAAGGTAGATAGCATTGTATAGAATGTACTTAGTTTCCATCTTTTAATATATAAACCATTGGAAAAACCCATCTTGCCGTTTTGATTGGTGTTACAGTGGGTGTGAGTCCGGGTTTAAGGAGGCTGATAATCTGTAACACCCCCATTTTTACATATAGCAGCGGAAGCTAATCTGGGGTATTACTTCAAGGGTACAACAGTCATAATCATAGAAAACGATTCAAAAAGAGTCATTTTTGAAAGTAAAGTTATCATTCATTTATTTCATCAGAATTTGTACAAAAGAGAGGTTTCCAGAATCTAAAATACAACATTTGAATGATAATGGTTTTTCCATCTTTGTGTCCTCGTCACTCCGTGCCATTAGTTACCTGAGATAAAACATGCTAAAAAGTCAACACAAAGGTTGAGTGAATCCATAGGTTTAAGTAATATAATTTGAATGCAAATGCGATATTTGGGTTACGTTGATATACACCCCATATTAGAAAACATAATTTATTATTGCCATTAGCTCAGAATCCGATGCAAATAGGTTATAATGATAATATTACCCCCTGCGGGCACCTTTGCCAAAATACCCGTTTGATTTTTAATGATGTGCAATTGGTTATTGTTACTGGATACACCAACGGGGAGTCCAGCCCAAATATATATATTCACAACATTCGCGCTTACTACGGAGAGTAATTAACGGTTCATGATTATGGGGACTTAAAGGCAAAGCACTTTACTTAGCAAAAGGCAAATTGAAAAGCATGTAAAATAATTACAATCATGTTTATAGCATGTATCTCTCTCACGGGTTTATAAAATAAATAAAAGCGAGGCTGTGAACTCACCTGAACATTATAGGGAAATTATAGCTAATGTTAGTAGGGGAATGAAATGTAACGGCTTATCAACACGGCAATCGAAGACAACCTGGGTTAATATATGTCAAGTATTAGTTTTGATTGTATATATAAGTTTTAGGCCTATCGATGTTGGGTTTAGATATAAAAAATTATCATAACATCCGTTCGGGCCATCAATCTTTTAGAAGTCATTCAGTAAACGTTTGTGAACTAGGCACTTTAAATCTTAAACCCAACAACTCAGACAGAACGTAAAACCAAGATGAAACTGCCTTATAAAGAAGCTCCCTGGTATTGTGGTATGATATGGATCTGGGGACATGATTTGTTTAGAAAGCACATGATGATGAATGATAAAGGATTAAACATAAACAGTTTTTAAGGCATTTATAATCAATATCTGGAGATGTTAAGCCGAGGAGCTGATAATTAAAGTGTATGTCTGGAAATGTTTTGATATTTTTTATACTTTTTCAAAATGTTACATTTTAGACCCTAGGGTTTGGAAAATTGCAAGTAGACCCCTGGGGTTTGCATTTTTACGACTTTGGTCCTTCAACTTTTATTGATATACCAAGTAAACCTTGTACTTTAAAAAGTGACATAATAGACCCCTATAGTTATAACTTTGATAAAATGACACTTTTAGTCCTTTTAGTTATAAGTTTCTGAAATTTACGATATATACCCCTTGCATGGATTATAATTACAAAACATGTCCAAATTGCCATGCAAGCTTAATTTAACATTTCAATAGTCATTTATAAGTTATAATAAACTAAAATATGAAGATTTAACACAACATAAGTTTAATTTAACGATTCGTTAAGTTAAAAGGTAAAACGGGTCAAATTAGGGTTTCAAAATGAAAACGCGCGGGTTTTAAGGTCAAATTCTCTTATGACTTATCAAAGTACTTATTTTAACATTATAATAGCTTATTAGGATAGGTTATAACAAAAGTTTACAAGTTTAACTCATAGTTTAAGTAAAAACATGAAATTAGGGTTTCGGGTGTACGGTTTTGGATCAAAAAGGCATAACACTTAGGTTTTTGAGTTCAAAGCTTTATATTATGATTTTTGTAAGATCATATGAACATTATGACGTTACATGAGCAGAATATAAGTTTATAGAACCTGGTTTAAGCTTATAGCTTGGAAACGGGTCAGAATCGGGACTTTCGGCTTCGTACGGCTAGAGTAACGACTCCCGGGCTTCGTTTCTTGGTTTCTTTTGCTTCCTTTCTGTACTTGAGACTTCTTAAGATCACTTAGGATCTATTAGAGCAAAGGATTGCTTCTATGAAGGGTTATAGAGGAGGAAGTGGGGGATGAAGAAGAATGAACACACTATGCTCCTATTTATACCCATTTGAAGTAGCAAGGAGTAAGCAAGGGTTATGATCTGTCATTTCTGATCTAGACACATGTACAAGCTAGTATGAGATGTGTTAAGGCTAGAAAATGAGGAGTGGAAGGTCTAGGAGTAGCTTGAATGAGGTGGATAGTGTTGGAAACCTTTCTTGCTGCCGTGGCTAAAGAGAAGCAAAAAGAAGGCCATGTGCTTCTCAAATTTGACCAAGGATTGGTCTAAGTAGGTGCATAAGCTGCTTGAAGGTTTCTAGAAGAGTTCTTGGGTGGTCATTTGCACATGGTAGCAATTTAGAGGGGTTAAAATGGTCATAGAAGCAAACCGGGTCTATTTTGGGTTCGACGGGTTCGTGAGTTTTCTAGCTTGTAATTTGGTATACATTTGATAGGGAATGATAGGTTTACTGATCCTAAGAGACTTATAATAAGGATTATAATTAAATTTGATAGTGATTTGAGTTAGAAAACGGGTAGAAAAATGAGAAAACGGTCAAAGTTACAATTAGGGTTTCTGGATTTGATTCTGTATAATCGAAGTAGAATGATTGAAATGATTAATGGATTATGATTGAGAATGTGTCATTTTATGTTATTATAACTTTTAAGTATTGTTTTAGGTTTATAATGGATAAAAACGAAGAAACGAGTCATGGTTTAGAAATTAGCTCGGTTTTAGGGTTTAGGGTTTTGAATTAGGGTTTTGAGTGTAAAAAGATGTATAAAAGCTTATGAATGGAATATTTAGGGTTTATATATTGTATAATGAGTATAGTAGTTTATACACAAGTAGTGGTGAAGAAATTAGAATGAAAACGGAGGAAAAATAGCTATTTTATAGATCATGCTTAATGACTTGTACATTGAGCTTTTAGAAATTTGTACTTTGACTGGAAGAGAATTTATATTTGAAATGAGATTTCATGTTACTTGTACATATGCTTTAGTAGCTTGTGTATTCACTTTAGGGGTTAACCCTTACATAAGATTAGGGTTTAAGGCATCCGATAATGGTTTAAAGCCCATTTTGATATGATGTTGCAAATGGTACCTTTTAGAAATAGTGTACCTTGTAATAACGATATTATGATATTGACTTGATATGTTATGATGTTTGCTTGACATATTTGAAGATAGGATTGCCATACGTAGGTTGTCTGAGTCCGTTAACTTGAGTAATGCAGGTTATATTGCATATTGAGATATTGGCAAAGTAATGTAATGTAATAAAGCGAAAAATTTCCCTGAAAAAGGTGAGTTCATATATAACTGATAGATTGTACATCATCTAACTTAATAGATGGATATTTACATTTATGAAAATTGTGGGTTGTTATATACAAGATGATGATGCTGCCCTCACCTTCCTCATTTACCTTGGCAACAAAGGTCCACTACACAAGTATACCAACATGTATGTAGATCACATGCATCAGCCATGGAGAACTCTGGCAGCAATTATCAATAAATGTCTCTCTAGGAAGACTGCAAGCAATGACAAACTTAGAAAATCTAGAATTGACATAATGTGGGG
>BQNB010125164.1:0-19817 GCA_026074375.1 Tanacetum coccineum
CTTTGCAAGAGGCTTTAGGATGGTGTTATAATGGATAAAAGGAGTAGGAAAATTTTGTGAGAGAGGTGGTGGTGGTGCTATGGTGTTCGGAAGCAAACAAGAAGAAGAAGGGAGGAGAGAAATTTTGAAATTTTGAGAAATGAAAGGTTTTGCATGTATGGGAAAAAAGAGAGTGATGATGAGTTTATAGAAAAGAGAAATGTATTGTTGTGTGTGGATATGTAGAACCGGCCATAGGCCTTGGGTTTGTAAAAAAAATAATTTTTTTTTGTTTTTAGTTTATAAAAGTTTAATTAAAGTATTGTGTAAATTTAATTAATTAAAGGTAATGTTTTAAGGTAAAAACGCGAGTTTTAGCAAGCATTTACGTAAACGCGAATCACAACGAAAAAGGAAAATAGTGTAAATTATAACCATCAGGGAATATTATGAGATTATTAAATCACTTAAGATGCGAAGACGGAATAGATTTCTAAATACGGCTCACGCAAAGCTAAGAACGAGAAAATCTTACTAAATCGGGTAAAAGCAAAACTCTTAATTTTAGTAAAAGCAAAACATAAATTATGTTGAGATTTAATATTGACCTTGAAAACGTGAAATGTCACACAAGGAGTCCTCAGCAAAAGCTAAGCCCAATCACGTCTCTGTGGCCATTCTATAAGTGGGGTATTGATATCGTTGGACCTTTTCCGAAAGGGCCTGGAAAAGTCAAATTCCTGATCGTAGCTATTGACTACTTCATAATATGGATTGAAGCAAAACTAGTGGCGACCATCACTGGAAACCAAATCAAAAAATTCGTGTAGGATAACATCGTTTGTAGATTTGGACTCCAAAGAGAAATCATCTCGGATAATGGAAAATAATTCCAAGACAATCCGTTCAAGGACTGGTGCGAGAAATTATGTATCCGCTAACATTTTGCTTCTGTTAAGCATCCACAAACCAATGGTTTAGTGGAAAGGGCAAACCGTACACTTGGAGAAGGGATAAAAGCTAGGTTGGACGAAAGGAGCAAAAACTAGATGGAAGAACTTCCTCATGTTCTATGGGCACACCGCATTCTCGTTGACATACAGAACAGAAGCCGTCATCCCAACAGAAATCAGCATGCCCACACTAAGGACAACGGAAGTAGACTTAGTACAAAATAATGAATCCCTGGAAATCAACCTTGACCTACTAGAGGAGAGAAGGGAGCAAGCATCGATTCAAGAAGCAAAAAAGCAAAGCAAAGATGGAAAGGTATTACAAATCCAAAGTCCGTAGTATAAACTTTAAACCAGGAGACTTGGTATACCGCAATAATGATGCAAGACGTGCGGAGGACACATGGAAGCTAGGACCAAAATGGGAAGGACCATATAAAGTCATGAAAGCACTTAGAAAAGGCGCATACAAGTTAAGAGACCGCGACAGGAAGCAACTCCCACGGACTTGGAATATCAGCAACCTTAAGAAATGTTACATTCATCAAATGTAAGCAATCCACCCATGCGGACTCCGCAGTGGGGGTAATGCAGTCCAATCTATCTTCTTTATGCATTGTATTGTTTTCTTAAATAAAAAGTGGAGCCTAGCTACCTTCACAACTTTTACTTTAAGACGCGCATGCAATAGGGCACGACCTAATTAATGTTACTCCATATAACAAAAGGATGAGCAACCTAACAATTCACTCAAAATTATATAAGAGGCATTGCAAGCCCAATACTGTGAAGAATGTTCCATGAATGTTTCACTAAGCCTATCATCACAAGTGCAGAATAGTGATATTCAAAGATAGCAGGGAGAATAACCCACGAGTATTCAAATAAAGACTATCAGAATGAACATATCATCACATTAAAAAAGATAGCAACATAGGGAGAATAACCCACAAATATTCAAACAAAGACTATCAGAATGAACATATCATCATATTAAAAAAGATAGCAAAAGCCATGGTTAAATACAAAGACATTCAAAAACACACATGTAATCTGCCGCACGCAGAAAGGTCACAAGCAACCACGGCATTCGAAACGGATAAAAACACTTAGAAAAAATTGTTCATACATAAGGGGCTACAACAAAAAGGTCACATACGACCAAGCCCAAGTATTATAGCAAGCTACTGAGAGACATTTAACTCTACATCATCAACATTGGGAAAGGGATTAACATTCCCACCAGTGGCATCATTCGGAACGCTCTCATTTACGGCTTCCTGACCATCCGTACCTGCAACCTCATAATCCTCTATAGAAATAGGAGTAATGGTGCTTACAAAAGCAAGAGTAGTAGATAGGGTTGTGGGGGTATCAATAGTGGCGGATATAACTTCCGTCCCCGTTAAAGCTGTGGCAGACAAGGGTTCAGATAATGGAACAAAGACGTCACGGAGTGCTGACCTATGGTTGGCAATGTTTTCTCTAATCCTCTAAACCCGAGAACTGGAGAAATCTAACGAGAGTGATAAAGCAGAAGCACCAATGACACGTTGATCCGGGGAATGATGTATGGGAACCATCAACTGATCAACACGAGGCTGCGATTCAGTCAAACCCAATCTTTCGGCAAGGCTATCTTCCAAACGGAGAAGGTTCATAATAGTATCAATGCTAGCTTCTTTATTGGATTTTAACTCTGTGATTAAAGAGAAGTTGACACTTTGAAGACGCTGCAAAGCAGAAAGATAATCAGCTTCCGCAGATGGATTATATACGGCAACATCGGTCAAAACTCTACCCGCCGCGCCATGGGTGATTCCAGAAGATAATCCTTCCTGCATACCCTTCTCAACGGCCTTACCAATCCCCGCTCCAAGAGAGGAAAGATACTTAGTAGAATTCAAGCATTTGGCAATAACAAGTTCTAAGCCATGGGTAAGAAGCCATCGACGCCCAGAAATGGTAGTCAAAAGATGTGGGTAAAATCTCTCCTCTGAGTGAAGGGCCAGTTCAACAAGATCAGTATCCATCTTATCAAAATTTTCATTTATCTCCCTCATCCGGTCATCCTGGAACTTCTCAAGCTGGCCTATGAAATTCTCATACGCCGTGACTTTTCCTTGAAGTCCAGCAGAAGAAACCTCTAACGTATGCGCCTAAAATCGAGCGGAAAAATAAAGATAAGAGAATGGCGGAATATAAATAAAAAGAGGAACTTAAGTGTAAGCATGCGTACCTGGTCAGAAAGATTGTCATTATGAACCTTAACAGAAGTAACCACGCCGTCCAAGTCAGCAACCTCTTGTTCCCATGTTTAACTTTAACAGTAGCCGCAAGGTCTGCCACTATTAACATCAAGCTCCACTTTCTCCCCCTTCCAAGACATTAATTACGTTCGCCAAAGCTTGAACTTCAGCCACGGAGACCGATAGCCTCGCGGCTTTCGCCTCCTCAATAAGCAACTGAGACTTAAGACCGCAAACCACTTCATCTCTGGCCTTCATCACTGAATCACTTTCTCTTCCACAACAGCACCTCAAATTCTCCATTTCTCTCTAATATAAACTCAACATGCATTCTCACTTCAGGCGCTAACGATATATGGCGAGCGTCCCCTAATATAGAATTCCGGGAAAAGTTCATTGTGTTCCATCCAACAGATCGAAGCAAAAAACCTTACATGATGCCGCGCGCGCTAGCAACCACCATCTCGCGACAAGTACGGCCATCATCCAAGCAAGAACCATTGGTGACACTCCATTGGGGTACGTACACTTTCTGAAGATCCGTGTCAGGGCTAACAACAGTACGGATACCGCCAACAATGAAGTCACTGCCAGTAAGGACAGAAAAGCCACCGACGGTATGCTTAGCTCCAGAAGAAGAACCACCACCAAAAATAGAAGGCTCAACAAACTTTTCCTTAGCAGTGGTAGTCGGGTCAACCGTGGAGGTAACGGTAGTCGTCATTGTCATCAATGGAGCGGAAGGCCTGGCAAAAGAATCAACTTCAGCTTTCGCAATATTAGCACATGAATGGTGAGAAGAGTCTGAAGAAATGACAAACTTTGGAGGAGTAGTAATGGTTTGGAGGTTGGCCCTAGCCATAAAGTCAGTTTGATCCCCATCCTCTCGCTCTGGTGTCACGGACTCAGAAGAAGTAATAAAGGGTGGGGTAGGTAAGGCCACAATCCCAACCTTCGGATTCAACACAGCTCCAACAAGTAATCTCTGGAGCGCGGACCTAGATTTACCAGCAACAGATAGCCTAGTTGAAGTTCCGTGATCTTCCTTTAACTTCTTATGGGGATGTGAAGGTTCACTAGCATCAGAAACAACCTGCAGGAACTAATTAACCCTCCTATTTATTTGACTGCCTGAGGTTGCACCGGGCGCATCACACCACACTCAAAAGGAGCTGCGTCTTTTAGCATCAATTTCTTCTGCAGTTCACTAACATTGCGGAACACAACACCATGCCACCACAACTCACGGGAATCAAATCACCCTGCTCCGAGCATAACGACACTACCCCGCTGCCTAATTCCTTCGTCAAAAAGCTTGTCCACACTTGGTCCCTCTAGTCTCGGCTAAGAGCTGTGGCACGAGAAGAAGCAACCGGTAAGAGCGGAACAACACGCCCCACAGTGGTATCCAACAACTTTGGCTCACCTTCAGCACGCTGCCTCTCACCAATCCTCACCTTTATAGGATCGGCAGTTTGGATAATAGGTGAGCAAATCCATTTCTACAACCAAAAAAGAGACAAGAATAAGATGGTCAGCAAAAGCAATGAAAAGGCAAAACACAAGAAAGTATAGAACAATAAGCACCCACCCCTCAGTTAAACACACAGAAATTAAGTACCCACCCTCATTGTTATCACGTAGAAATTAGGGGTAAGTATCTTCATCCAAGGTATAGTTATGACTAATTCCTATTAAGTAAAGGAAAGGTTCCGGATACTTATGGAAAGGAGCCGGATACGTAACAAGGGTAGCATAATGCTCCGCATTATATTGGGAAGACTTGGGAAAAGGGTCTTTTGACGCGCTTTTGCTAGTATTCCATGGAAAGGAGGCAGGACAAGCAAAAGTGTCGACCCAAAAGAAACGATCATTCCAGCTTTTCAATGAGTCTAACGGTTTGGTGTAACACACGGCATCATTCCCCTGGCGTTTACTGAACGACATCCAGCCTTTGCTTTTGGAATTAACATAAAAACAACGAAACAACCCAACCGTTGGTTCAAAACCGTGAACACGACAAAGGATCTCAAAATGAGACACTTTGGCCGTACTAATAACGGACAGTTGGGATATATGGATGTGGTAGTGTCTGAGCACATTAACAAGAAAAGTGGAAAGTGTTAATCGAAAATTGGCATACTCGAAAAATCTAGTATACACACATATTTTGCCAATAGGCATTTCATGAATTGTTTAGTTAGGGTTAGGCAATTGCGGATGAACTTCATCAGGAATATGATACGTTTCAGAAATTTTTTTTAGAGCTTTTAGAGTAAGAACCAACTTTATATCTGTAATACTGCTCATGATAAAAGTAAGCAAAGATTAGGCCCTAACCTGAAAGCCTAAAAAATCTTCAAAATAGGACACAAAGAGAACTGGTTTAAAAAGCTTGAAGAACTTTCTAACAATGGTGATTATAATTTGAGAAGATGAAAAAGGAAACAGTGAAAACCACGCCGAATATTTATACCCTTGGTATAGTAAATGCAAGCTCATTCCAGATGTTTCTACGTGGCTATGACCTCCGAGTCAATGGCCAAGATGAAAAGTAAATATAGTGATGATAGTTAAGCAGTTAGACTAAAAAGTGTGTTAAATGCGCCATGTGCAAGTCATGTGTTGGGCATTTTTGTCTTTTCATCTAATGATCATCTTCAACATCTAATTATTTTTTCTTTTTGACTTTTTTTTAACTGAATGCATAAAATAAAATTAATAAAACTCGATGAACCTGAATAGACTAAAAGTCAAATCAAAACATGAATTCAAACTTTATTCTTGTAAAATGGTCTTGAATTTACAATCTCTTCTTGAAATACATAAATAACAATAGACGTGTACCCGCAATAGCGACGGAATTTTATAGCGGTATATAATTACAATTAAGATAATGTGATTAAGTGTTCGTGTAACGTTATTGAAATATGGTTCAGGATTGTTATGAATTTGTAAAAAAAGAAGAAAAAAAGAGATAAAAGTCGCGTATGATGAATTTGTAAAAAGAAGACAAATTAGAGCTGTCATGCATAATTCGTAAGATGCATTTGTGAGTTGTTATAGTGTTTAATTTGTTTCAGTGTTTAATTTAGAAACTAGTACATATAAGTTTTTCAAACTTGCCATGCATAAGAATCATGCATTAAGCAAAGCGTGTTTCAATCTTTAATTAGTAGAGATGTTTGTATTTTTAAGTAGTAAGGGTAATTTTTAAACAATTTTTTTTTAATTTTAACATTCAACAAAAGAGCATAGTACCTATAAAAAGATCACAAACATCAAAACCCATATCAACCAATATATAAATCAAGAGAAAAAATGCATAGATCTTGAAATATAGTCAACTGTTGGATATCATTAACCCTAATGTTATACTAATATTCTATGAGCTACGCAACGGATATAGATCACATATAGCACACATAATTAACACATAAAAAACATAAACATAAGTAAAGGATACATACCTTTAGCAACCAAACTAGTGACGAAACGCAAGCGTCTTTGTGTACACGTACGTGTGTCTAATCGTGCTTAACCAAAACCACTATAAGTTACTAAAAGAAATAACCTCCACGTGTATACACACTACACGTTAACCAATATCACCCGAATGCTAGTTCTTGATCAACAAACAAGTGAACACAAGAATAATTGAACCTGAAAAACCCTAAAGGGTTGTTTGTTTCGATCGTCCAAAGAAAGAGAGAAGAGAAGGGATGAGAATTATGAGCTGTAGGATCCTCCTTATATAGTAGATGATTTTAGGGTTTACCTAAAATACATAACTTGTAGGAAAAGATAGCTCAAAACTGAATCCACCCTTCCTTTGGGCTTAGGCCGGTCGAACCAAAGACCAACACCCCTTGGTGTTGACTTTTTGAATTTTCTAATATTTATGGTTAATTACATTTAATTACCCATTAATTAAAAAGCCTTAATAGTTAATTATTCATAACGAACTAATTAACGACCGTCAGTGTTCTTTCGTTAACTCATATATTAATATAAATTATAAATATATAAATATATTATTATAAACATTAATTGAATGATATCTAAGTGTAAACATGTGTAACCCCCGTAGGCTCACATATTCCTAGCCGTATAAATATCCGTATGAAATGAGCACAAACCAACAGCTCCCACTTGCGAATGTCTCATTCATATAATATACTATACTAACATTGATGAATAGTCTAGCAACATCATCAATGCTTCCAGAAATACCTGAGTATGCAGTTTTCGTAAACAGCTCAGCCTTCCATGGTTTATGTCAGTCATATCCTTTTGTTTCAGATACAATGTTAAATATGAATATGGATCAATAGTCATTTCATATTTTAACGATTCTGTTTATCGCATCTGTATTGATTCAGATCACCAAATGTAAAAAGAATTATCTTAACTACACTTTAGGCACGACTATGCAAATATCTGATCAACCTAACGAGGGGCCCAGTAAGTATCTTACTCCCACTCAAGTGGAGGAACAAATCCTATTTTGACTACAAGTGTCCGTCATATACTTCTAAACATTTTTGAAAATAGTCATTATAACTACCCTTTTACAATATGGTGGTAGACTATAGTCAAGAAAATGCTATCCATACATGCAAAACCTGCTTGCATCTCAAGTCTAAGGATAAACATAACTTTCACCATATGTGTAATGCAACTAATAACGTCGATCCATAAAGTGATTATCACATGTGGGGTATCCAATATTCAACCTCATTGAATAACATGTGAAGTTGGCAGAATCATCTTTACATATTCTCCATAATACAACCAAACACTCACATTTACTTTGTCTTAACAATATTCCCATATTGTTAACTGGTAATGGATGAAACTTTAGAATGCTTAAACAAACACTCATGGATTTAAACATGCAAATATATGATACAATTATTATATAAATGAAAACAAGATACCACGTATATTAATTCATTCAAAAGAAATAACAATCGTTTAACATCCCATTATCCAAATACTAACTAACATATCATAGATTTACATGAGACTACTAGCAGGAACAATCCTAATCGCCATAGCATGTTCAAAATGCTTATCGAACGACATTGGTTTTATGAACGGATCAGCTACGTTATCATCTGTGTGAACTTTCTTAAGGACAATCTTACGTTCTTGAATTACTTCACGAATGTAGTGATATTTCCTTTGAAAATGTCTGGCTCCCTTTAAGATACCGGGATCAGCGATAATTGCTATTACAGGTTCATTGTCATATAGCATCTCCATAGGTCTTTTATTCGATGGAACGACATCGCCAAGTCCATCAATAAATTTTCCTCATCCAGACAGCTTCCATTGATGCTTTAGCAGCAACAATGTACTCGGCTTCTGTAGAAGACATATTAGTAGTGCTTTGCTTGGCACTCTTCTAGTCTATGGCTCCACCATTAAGTACGAACACATACCCCGTCTGAGATTTGGTATCGTGCTTATCAGTTTAATAACTTGCATCAGCATAACATGATACTTTTAGCTCAGCTTTAGGTTTTGCCCCATACACAAGAACCATATCTTTAGTATTCCTCAAATACTTAAGAATAGTTTTCATAACAGTCTAGTAAATCTCACCAGGATTTTGCTGAAAACAAATACATAAATTTTGTGCAAAGGCAACATCAGGTCTAGTATATCTAACCGCATACATGATTGAACCTATAGCCGAAGCAAAAGGAACTCTTTTCATATGTTGTACCTCACTAGGTGTTTTAGCACCTTAAGACTTTCTGTAGTCAGGCTTTTCCATCATTGGAGTATTACCGCTTCTTGAAGTTTTCCATCCTAAATTTCTTTAGGATTTTCTCTAGATAAGTACTTTGACTTAGAGTAATTAACCGCTTTGATCTATCACATTTGATCTTGATTCAAAGGATGTATGCTCCTTCTCTTAAATCTTTCATAGAAAAACACTTACTAAGCCAAAAGTTAAGTTCTTGAAGCATTGTAATGTTATTTCCCATGAATAATATATCATCAACATACAAGATTAGGAATGCAACACTACTCCCACTAGCTTTGATATATACACATGGCTCATAAAGATTTTGAGTAAAACCAATCTTCTTGATTTCTACATCAAACCTTTTACTCCAACTCCTAAATGCTTGCTTCGATCCATAAATGGTACGTTGAAGTTTACAAACTTTGTTTGGATGATTTGGATGGTTGCACCATATATACATCCTCGCTTAGGTGACCATTTAGAAATACGGTTTTGACATCCATTTGCCAAATCTCATAGTCATAGAACACGACTATGGCTAAAGAATCCTTATCGCTCTAATGTCTGCAATAGGAGAGAAGGTTTCCCCATAATCTACACCGTAGGTTTAGGTATAGCCTTTTGCTACCAGACGAGCTTTAAAGGTGTGTACATTGCCGTCCATGTCAGTCTTCTTCTTGAAAAGCAATTTACTCTTAACAGTTCGACCATTAGGAGGAAGCTCAACTAGAATCCAGACTTGATTATCTTTCATGGATTGCATTTCCATATTCATAGCTTCAATCTATTTATCATATTCAGGATCTGATAATGTAGCTTTATAATTAGGAGGTTCATTAAGATCCCCTAATTCATACTGTAACAACCCCCAAAAAATCAGGTAGCAGCGGAATAGTAACATTGGGGTGCTACTTCAAGTACAACAAACAAGATATAGGAAATGACCAAGAATGGACGTTTTAAGATAATATTTCATTTATAGCAAAATATCAGAGTTAATACATTAGGTCCCATAAGTTTTTGATGTCATAAACATCCAACATACATTTAAACAAAATCTCAAAAGATGACTTAAGTTTTATGAAAGACAAAAGTTGCATATAATTTAGATAAAACACAGAATCCATCTTCATTGATATCCGCCACGGCTCCCCTTCAGTCTTCATACCCTAGGACCTGAAATTTACATGCTAAAAGTCAACACAAAGGTTGAGTGAAATCATAGGTTTGTTGGTAAATTGGTGGACCACAAGATCGATGTAATAATAGACTCTAAAACACATTTAGTAGTCCAAAACGTTTATTATTGCACTAAGCTCATGACCCCGAAGCCTTAACTAGTTTGTGCCCCAAATGTATAGGATGCTTGCCAACAACCTAAAAGTATTCTCAATGTTAAATGCACCATGGTCAACTTGTGACCAGAAATTCCAGGTGGGGATTGTCAGTCCCGATAGATCTATCCACAACACTCGCGCTCACTACAATAGCAATTGACGGTTCATGATATAGTAGGGACTTAATTGGCAATAGTGGTAACTTAGGCAATAATATTCAGGCAGTAATCTGGATAGCATACAGTTTAAAACAAAACACTTGTGTCCGTAGTAAAACAAGCAATGTAATTCACCCCGTAGAGTTTGTAAAACAATTAAGTAGTAAAAAGGGGGCTATGAACTCACAAAGTATTGAAAGGTAATTGTACTGTAGTAAAATATACAAGTTTGTAAACGAGCATGTATTCCCCTCGCGGGTTTATAAAACATTGAAAAGATTGAAATGCGAGACTATGAACTCACAAAGTATTGAAAAGTAATCACATTGTTATAAGATAAACGAGTATGTAAAAGAGTTTGTAACAAGCATGTATCCCCCTCGCGGGTTTATAAAGCATGTAAATAAGTAAAAGCGAGGCTATGAATCTCACCTTAGAAGTGAAGTGATGAAATAATCAGGTAAATGGCAGAAAATGTATCACGGAAATATCCGAAAGCAACCTAAGTAAATATGGGTCGTATAAGTACCAAGTACTTTAATTAATAACATTGAATATAATCTTATAGTTGTTATATCGTACTATCGTTCGGGCTATCATAATTAAAGAGGTCATGACATGACGTACGAGGAGCTAGGATACTTTAAATCGTAAATCCAACAACTCGTCAATACGCCATCCGAAGAGGCCTCATTATGAAATTCCCTAGTAATATAGCACTTTGGTAACTATAACACATATATATTTCTATATAGCTACATCACCATCTAGTTGCGTTTGTGAAATTATGTTCAAATTGTATTTGATAATTAAATACCATGTATTTATCTCCGTATAATCGTTAAATGGTTTAATCGCCTTTGTAAAATAATATTTATAAAGTCTAAACTAATTATAAATATTATTTAAATGATTCCATAAAGTTTTGCAAAAAGTTTTATTAAAAACGAACCAACACTATTCACCTCAGGAAATAGTGCACAAGTTAGAAAATAGTGTGTAACTTTCTCGTTTTAAACCCGTTGTGTACGTTTCCTTCGTTCACGCTTTCGTATTTGAAAGATGTATCAAATAATCGTATTTTTAAAAAGTTAAAATCTGCTGATGAATAGTACTTTTACTATTCATGAATAGTAATAATTTATATAAATTTAATTAGCTTAATCGTATAATCGTCATAACTTATTCGTTTTAACTCCGATTTTAGTGATTCTTTCGAGCACGTTCTTGTAATTGAAAGTTTTATCATATTATTGATGTTTATAAAGTATAAGTTTCTTATCATTATGGAATCGTCATGAGGCGTATTATAATTATATTAAGTCAAACTTTCTGTATGAAATTCGGATTTTAGACAGCCCCTATGTATTTAAGTGTATAACTTTATAAAAACTTGTTTTATGTATCATTTTCTTTAGTAGTTTACTATAAAAACTCTTAAAAACACATTTGACACTTGTGGTACTTATAATAAGGTTCAATATCATCCCTAGTCCTTGTAAATTCATTGTAACAAGTTCAACCCTTTTACTTTCATTACTTTCATTAGTATTTACATTAGATAACTTTAAAACCCTAATTAGTCCTAAACATGTTTATACTTAATCCATAGGTTAACATACTTTTATTTTTACTTTTCCATGATATATAGGACCATATGACATAAGAATAAGTGCATATAATCATAAACATAAATAATAACTCATTTTACATATTAGAAAGTCCTTAGTGGTGATTATGGCTATATTTAACATGTAACACATAAAATCATAAGAAATAAAAGTATAAAGGAATTAGGAAAACCTTAGTAATGATGTAAGAGATGAGATATAAGTTCTAAACCCGTGTTTAGATTCAAAACCAAGCTTTCAAGCTTATAACCCTAGATTAGGTTTCCAAAACCCTAATCTTTCCTTTTTCTTCTTATTACTTGCAAATGATGAACCAATGCTTGCAAACACCTTAGAATACCTTAAGTATGTTGTGTATAGGGTTGTATAATCTTAGAAAATCAAAGTTCTTGGTTTTGATTATGTGGTTGGATTAAACTCGCGCCCTGTGAGCTATAAGAGAGACAAAGAAAGAGTTTTGGTGATTTATGTTAAGTGTTTAAGAAAGGAAAGAGTGCAAAAATATCTTATTAACCTAACCATGGTTACTTTCTGACCCTTGCACTAAGTGTTTAATTTGCCAAGTGGTTCAATGGTTGTAAGAGTTGGTTCCCTAGATCTTTCTTAAATATCTAGATATTATAAGCAAGTTGATATCTCTTGGTCCTATCTTGAAAATTTTGGCCACATAGGCATATATGTGATGTTATATTGATTATTTTAAGTATTGGGTATAATCGTGGGTATTCGGTTAATCGTAGTTAGGTTTTGGTGCTTCCGGGAATGCCGAAACGCGTTTTATCGTGAAACGTAAGCATTTTACGTAGCCAATAAAAATAAGATGAACAAAGTTATTAATTATCCTCATAATAATCATATAACACTTGCTTGATGTAAACATTTAATCGTTTAATGCCCGTTTACATTGAATGATCATTTTTAGTTTACGCGATTTAACTTAACGTTTACGGTTTAAGAGCAGCTGAGATGGGTATTAGTCTAGGTTGGTGGGGGCATCAGTACGCGTTCGACGTTATTGTATGCGGGTATACTAAATCGCTGTTAGACTGAAGAGATCATCATTGACAGTAAACGGCGCCTGGCATACTACAACAATCATAAGTCTGTATTGAAAAATTGAACTTGCTTAATTAAACCTTTAAATTGTTTCATCCGTTTACATTGTATGATCATTTTCAGTCAACGCGATTTAGCTAACGATTAAAATTAAAAGTGAACGCGTACGAGAAAAAATTAAATAGTATTGTAAATGACCTGAAAATACGGAATGTTACAGTGTTAGTGTCATGACTTGTAATTGACAATGATCTTGTTTTTAAAGTTTAGCATGGGAAAAGTAAAAAATCGGGGATGATGAAGTTATCTTTTAACCTTAATTGTGCCTTTTTGTTCTATGATCCTTAAAGTTACAATGTGGTAATTAAAAACATTACATATGTCACACAAAAATAATTGTAGTTTAGGAATATAACAAGAAAATTCATAAAAAGAGAAAAAAATACTTACAAATAGAAATCGGGTTTATTAACTTTGTGATCTCTTAAACTCTCTCAACAAAAATCTTTGCTGACTTTTCAAAGGTTTCAGTTGGGTAAGTTTTTCGAGGTATTTGGTATCAGGCATGGGTGATATTGCGAGATGACACGCAATCGTTTAGTTTGGGGAATATTGATAAGTGTAAAATACACATATCCGTTTGTACTTAAAATGACCCAATTAAACCCAAAACACAGTGAAAAATGGCAAAAATATACTTGTTTTTGTGTTCTGTGTGTGCAGGTACGGATATATGAAAAATCACATGAAAACTGTCAAAAGCAGGCAAACATGGACACAAGAACGGAAGAGTGAACAAAAGCCGGAAGCCAAAGCCAGAAAAAATCAAATCTACAGTCAACTCTAGTCAATCTTGGTCAACAGAAGTCAACCACAAAAGACAAAACCCAAAATGTTCCACTTTAGTCCTCCAAGTTTCTGAAAAATCCAAAAATAGTCCCTAAACCTAAATGGGCCACACCCGGATCCAAAAGCCTAATCCCTTAGCCCAATAGCCCTTTCATAAAACCACAAGGACCATTCCTGTCAATTTTCAAAGTCCTTTTTACCCTATACCCTTTTATAAACAACCACAAGGACCATTTGTGTCATTCTCCCAAAGTCAAATGACTTTTACCCGTTTTAGTTATAATTTGGGTGCCAAACACTGTTACTATTCACCCATCGTCCCCATCTTTACCCACAGTCAAAATCAAAGGGCTTTCCCCAATTGAGGGGCGAATAAGACAATTCAAGAAGTCTACAATGAAATGGCAAGGTCAAATGTGTCAAATCAAGAGCTCCTTATTGATCACTCAAGTTCAAGCCATGTATGACGAGGAGAAAGCACAAAGGGGCGTGGGTTTTGCACTAAACACACTCAGTAAACAAGCACAAATGAGTCTCAAACGGATTGCCACGTTAGCAATCCGTGTGAGCTCAAATATGATCCAACGGCTATGAATCAAACCCCAATGATTGAAGAATCCAACGACAATGATTGATTGGAGCGTGGGCATCAAGCAAGACCTAGAAGCTTTAGCTTGGCACTATAAATAGGCTCTCACCTCACACACACACACATCTAGTTTTTTAGTAGCTTTTAGGTAGCTTAAAATTTCATTTTTAGCCAAATGTAATTTTCCTTAAATGTTTTGTAATTTCTTTTTAAAGTAATGTAATTAGTTGCTTTTGTTAATGAAATTCAGTTTTTACATTCATAAGCTCTCTCTCTTTTTCATTTGTCCTAAATTTTTAAAGCTAAAGCTAAATAAGCTCCTATAAGCTCAACAGCTCTCATGAGTCTTTAAGCTCATGATTTGAGCTTAAATTGGTCTTAATCATACTTAAAATATCTAAAACTAGCTAAAGTATCTATTTACCTTATCTTGTGGATTTAAGCTTTTGGAAGGAGATCTAGAAATGAAAGAGATCTCAAGGACTTTACTCCTAGCTTATTTATAAGCTAGGAGAGCTTGTAGCAAAGCTCTAAGAGTCATTTGTGCCTTGTTAAGCTAGGAAAAACTGTAAGTTTTTCCTCTTTAAATTCCTTTTTCCTTTAATTATCTAGCAAAAATAGTAGCATAAGGTACTAGTAGAATAGATCTGCTTATTTGCTTAAATTAATGCTTTCCTTTGTGCTTATTCTATTTACTAATGCTTATTAGTTTATATATCATCATCTGTTTTTTGCTTAAATAGATATAGATCGATTAGTTTCTTATTTCTGGTCATAAAAATCCATTAAAACCAAATTATTAGTGTAATTTCCTTATGATCTTGCATTCATTTCTTATTCAATAGTTAGATATGATAAATAAGTAGTTAAAAACTGTTAACATCGTTTATTAAGATTTAATTAGTAGATTTCATTTTAAGAGATTTTTCAAAGCTGTCACTAGGTTAAAGGGGTGTTTGGAATAAGCTTCTTTGACTACATTAAGTCAAAGTGAGCTTTAGTTTTTCATTGAGTCAGTTTCAATTTCATTTAAAATTAATAGTTAAAGAGTTTTTATAAGTTAGATTTTGGAAATGAAAAGAATAGGGCTTACTATGATCATTCCTGCACCAGGGGAATTTTTCTTTTGAATTTCACTTGTGCAATTTCGAACCAAACAATATAAGGTTTGGTTCTTGCTTGTTTTGTGTTTGTATACTCTCAAATAGAGTGTGTAGTGCAGTGGTAACCACAAGGTACCTACACATTTTGCTTTGGTCCTTTGCCGATTACACGAGCATGGTAACATATATACCCACTGTTGTCCATTGATTTAAATTTTAGGTTAGTAAATTTAGTTCTTAGGCTTAAAGATTCAGTTTACTTTTAGAGTAGATACAGCTTAATATAGATTAAGGCTTATCTTTCATTTCCTAGCTTATCTTCCTAAGTACATTTAGTCTTAAAAGTTATTAAATATGCCAAAAAGACCAAAAACAGTACCATCTAGATCCTAGTCTTTAAATTCAGATTTCTAGCTTATAGGGTTAGAATTTATAGATTAGATAAATAGTTTATAAGGTGTTTGTTTAGTTTTCAAAAGATTAGAGTCTAATGTTGCTTTTTGAGCATTTAAGCTTAATTTGGTTTTGAGCTTATTGATTTGTTTCTAGAGTATGCCACTTTCATCATCATTTTCAGTTATCTTCTAGTCTTTTAAGCACTCATTACCTTTACTATTTAGTTTTAAGTACAACATAAGCTTTCTATACATCCATTAATTTTAATTAAAGCTTATTTTATGGCTTTTATAGCTGTTCTAGTCAAACCCAAAGGTAAAACTCCACTTTTTGAAAACAGCTTAATAATACGCGTTTCTAGAGCTTAACTTTCACTTTCATACAAAAAGCTTAGTTTTTAAAGTTGTTTTAACATTACGTTTTTAATAATTAGATATTTAAGTTCTTAAAAATAAGCAAAAATAAAAAAAAGTAAAAAATGGGGTTTGCCTGCCTCAGACGCCACACCTCACACTATAGACCATACGACTTAACACCATGCTACAATAGCTCATCCGTCCTTTTTTCCTTTCATTAAATCCTTATACTCATTTTGGCCTATTAACGCCAAATAAGCTGTTAAGCTTATATTCGTGGCATATTTTGAATTAGCTACGACTTCGGGCTTATTTTTCCAAAGGATTCAAATATCATAAGATATTTTTCTGTCTTTTTTCTAGAATTTTACCTATAAGATCTAGATATATAATCTTTTATTTTTTTAAAAAACTTTAAAAAAAATCAGAAAAAATAAAAAATTAATCAAAAAATAAATTCTTTTTTATAAAATTTCTTAATATAAAGTTTGTAGGAAAAATTATTTCACGTTCGTACGGTCTATTTGCAAAATTCACTTTTAAAGAACGGGTTTGTTCCCGTTCGCGGTTTTCAATTTTAGCTCTCTTTTTAAACTCCGTTTCGTTCTAGTTTTTTTGTAAACTACGTTTTAAGGTCAATTAAATACATGTAAAAGAAAAATTAAAAATTCGGTTAATTTTGTAGAATTAGTTTTGGCCTTAGATTATAGATATCCCGTTTCGCGTTTTTTAGTTAAATTTTTTAGTTTCCATTGATTATCTTTATGCTTAATTGTTAGTACTTGTTTATTTACATCTTCTTATATCTATAGAAAACCAATCAATCTCGACCCATCAAATCAGTGTCCAATATCAAGGCGAGGATTCTATTTTTCTCAAATCGTTGGGAAAACGACCCGGAAATCATACTTTCCGGAAACATACAATCTTATATATTATATACTATTTAAAGAGTGAAAATCCTTATGGAATTTTCTTAATTGCTCTTGTGATATATTATAGTGTATTATATCCGCGTATCAATGTTACTTATGAAACACCAAGCCATACTAAAAAGGTTTTCTCAAATATGGCAAGGCAAAGTAAAAGGTTTTCAGGAGAAGTTACTCCACTTTTTGAATCTATGTTGGTGCAAAACCAAGTACCTGAGGGTGAAAGTTCAGTAACACCCACGGAACCCTAACCCACACCCTCTACCTTACAACCAAATGTTTCAGAACCTCAAACTGAACTACTTCAAAATGAAACACCTCCAACAGTTTCCTATGAACCTCAGACTGAAGCTAACATTGTGCAAATACTCCAATCACTATCTATATATCAAAGAAAACACAAAAAGACACAAAACCATAGGAGAGCCAAAAAGGTTACTGAGTTACCTCAAACTAGTATGCCTCTAGACCTTGGAGCAGATGATGCTGTCCATAAGGAGGGGGTGACAGTGTAGAAAGGGCTATCACTATTGATGCTAGCTTAGTTACAGCACAGGACAGTAATAACATAATTAGGACCCAAACCACGACAATGCCTAATGTTGACATTCCTCAGGGAATGGATACAGGTGGCAATCCTAAGTGCCAAGAAAACATGGGGGTGCTCCTGCTTAGACTAGGTCTGAGAGAGTGCTTAAATAGCCCAATGAACCACATCTCCCAGAAGGTCATACATCTGGAAGTGGGGAGGGCAGGATGGCATATACTTTTGAATTGATGGATATTGTACCACCTACACCCCATGATTCACCTCTCCCAGGAGGTTACATACCTAGAAATGATGAGGGTAGATTGAAACTGGAAGAATTGATGGCTATGTGTATAAAATTGTCAAAACAGGTGCTTGACTTGGAGAAAGAGAAGGATGCTTAAGCTATGGAGATCCTTACACTAAAGAAAAGAGTTAAGAAATTAGAAAGACAGAGGAAGTCAAGCATCTCACACCCAAGAAGGAGGATATACATGCAGGTTGAGTCTTCTGATGATGATCTGGATGAGGAGGATGTGTCCAAACAGGGGAGGAAAAGTGACAAGACAAAGCCAATGTTTAAAGATAGTGACTTTGATAGACTTGATAATGATATGGAAAATGTTGAAGGAGAGACAATTTATACTACTACTTCTGGAGTTAGTACTGCAGGAGCATTGGTTAGTACTGCTAGACCAACTGTTAGTACTGCTGGGCCATCTACAAGTGTTGCTAGGACTTCAACAGGTATTTTAGAAGATGAGATGGTAACAATAGCTGACACATTGATAGCCATTAGACAAACAAGAACAAGACCATCTTATTTACCAAGACCAACTTCAGTGGTGATCACTGATACTGAACAAGGACAAAGAAGACTAACAACACCACCACCATCACAACCATCAGACACTAGAGATAAGGGTAAAGGTATAATGGTAGAGTCTGATCCTCCAGTGAAAATCAAGAGGAGTGATCAAGGTGATTTGCAACTTTAAGCAGATGCAGAGTTGGCTCAGTTACTGCATCAAGAGGAATTGGCTCAAGTAGAAAGGAGACAAAGAGAAAGAGCAGCACAAGAAGAAGCCTCTATAGCTGCACTTTATGAAGAGTATGATACTATTCAAGCCAGCATAGATGCTGATGCTTTGTTTGCTGCAAGGCTCCAACAGGAAGAGAGAGAGCAGTTCACCATTGAAGAAAGAGCACAATTTTTGGTAGAAACAATAGCAGCACAAAGAAAGTTTAGAGCTGCTCAAAGGGCTGCAGAGATCAGAAGTAAACCACCCACCAAAACTCAGCTAAGGAACATGATGATTACATATCTGAAGAATATGGGTAAGTTTAATCACAATCAACTGAAAGGAAAAAGTTATGAGGAGCTCCAGAGATTGTATGAAAGGGAACAAAAGTGGATAAATGATTTTGTTCCTATGGACTCTGAAAAGGAAGAAAAGAAATCAGTAGAGCCTGAGAGTGAAGGAAAGAAAGGTAAAAGAATAAAGAGAGTTGCAGATTCCGCACTTAAACAGAAGTCTTCTAAGAAACAACAGATGATGCAAGAACAAGAATCTGCAAAGAGTGATGAAGACGCAACAGCAGACTATGAACATAAAAAGGAAGAGTTAAGAATGTGGTTAACAGTTGTTCCAGATGAAGAAGAGGCCGTGGATCCATAGATTTTTTCTGCTAAGTACCCTATAGTTGATTGAGAATCTCAGAACTTAGGGAATGTTGATATGGAAGATTTACATGTCTGTAAGATAATCATAGCAGATGGGAATACTAGTTATAATAAATCATTATTCAATATACTGAGAAAGTTTGATAGATAAGATTTGGTGGATTTTCATAGATTGGTGATGAAAAGATTTAAAGACAATACTCTAGAAGGTTATAATTTGCTGCTTTGGGGAGATCTCAAGGTAATGTTTAAACC
>BQNB010125165.1:0-19816 GCA_026074375.1 Tanacetum coccineum
CTATTTGACTAGTGCTCACTTTTAACACCAGATGCCACTGGTATGCTAATTGACAAATCCACCAAAGATATATACAATTAAGCATATATATATATATATATATATATATATATATATATATATATATATATATATATATATATGAATAAAATGTATCATCACTCAAATTCATATGGATAGCGGAATGTGGTAGCTAGCGACACTTGGTTTGTAGACTTTCGATTTATAACTTTAAAACATTTCCATGACTTGTCCCCTATAACCCAAAGCCTAACCAATGAAACCCGATAAACCGCTTCTTTAGATGTATTCACTTGGTGTTTACGCCCCATTGGTTGTTGTTTTGTTTCTTGTACAAGCTTATGGTAATAAATTTAGTCATGACTAAGCTCTGAGTGTGATTTCTCTTACTCCACCAACAAATAATAAAATGAGTGATGAGTGAATTATACTTCATTCCTTTTTCATGAGGTGTTTAGAAATATTAATCAAGCAAGAAAATCAATGGGTATTGTCAAACATCTCAACTTTTCACCAATAAAGCATAAAGGATGAGTCTCCTCTTGTATTTGTACTTGAAAGACTTGCATCATATTTTTCTGAATCACTTTCATGTACCATGTGGATTCGTTTTCTTTATTTGCATGAGGGCAAGCAAATCTTAAGTGTGGGGGGATTTGATAACGCTCAAGTTGAGTATGTTTTAGTAGCGTTATCCGTACTTTTGTATAAGTTATTTGGCTATTTATATGTGGTTTTATTACTTTATTGTATCAAAGCGTGTTTGCCAGTTTATTTGTAGCCAAGTACATGAACAGCGAAGGAATGAACAAAAAAATCAAGTTTTACACGAGTACGAAGAATCCTGAGTCAAGACTAAAGATCGGAAGCATTTTAAGAATACAAGAGCCAATCATTCGAGCTTCCAAGTCCCAAGTATGAGCCTAAACGAAGATATACTGAAGTATAAAGACCCACGACCTAGCACGATTCAAACGGAGAGCTTAAACGCGAAATCAAGCAACATTCGCCTGGGGACGAAGCCCCAGCCGGCCGGCTGAGACCACGAGCCAGGCGGCTCCCTTACGTCTGATGTACCATTTTTATCTTGTAGCTCCTTGAACGATCAAGAAGGATCTAGACTTCTATTTCCTGGCATTTTATGACCTTTGGCCCCAAGTTAAGCATTAAATATCCCTAGGTCTTCCTAGTAGTATAAATAGGGTCCTATGGCTAGTATTTTAAAAGAACATCTCATATTAACCAATTTCCAATCAATACCAATAAGATCTCTACTACTCTCAAAGCCATAAACCTTCTTAGAATCCCAGGAGAAGCCCAGAAGTTTGAAGGAGAAAGAAGCCATCTTTAAAGGTCAAGAACATCAAGAATTCTTCAAGGCATCCAAGCCTCATTTCTTGTAATCTTTACATACTTTGTAAGAACCTTTTTAATCATGTTTATGAATCCTTTAATTTCTAGAAATATGACTTTGTTTTCTATGATTGGCTACCTTTTGTATTAACCATTTCTTAAGCAGTTTGATCTAACAAGAATCATAATTGTAGGTGTTAACATGTTTGTGAAACAAACCGCGAATCAAACTAGTTAAAACATGGAGTAGTCTTGAATTGATTAATTGAACGTAAAGCTTGTTTTTGTCACTTAAGGTCTTGACAAAGATTTAAGGTTTTAAAAACAATAGATTAGACCACCATCTAATTCTTATAATTAACATGTTAAAATATTCATCACACTCATACAAATTGGATTTCCCAAACTAGTTTAATCAAGTGTAGTTTTTAAATCATTTGAATCTTTATAATAATCATTATTTGCTTGTTAGAATTGTTAGCATCGAATTTTAAATCACCTAAACACATTAATCCCCGCGAACGATCCCGGCTTACCATACAATCTCTTGCTATCAATGGACGAGTACACTTTCTCGTATGTGTTGCTAAGAAATTCGGTATCCGTGTTATAAATTTAAAACTTATCCATATCGCACGCATCAACGTCGTAATTAAAAGCACGGAAATTATATACTAGCACCTCACAATAAGTGGGTGTATAATGATATATAACAATATGGGAAATGAAAAATTAACACTCATTACCTGTCATAGCATATAAATTACCATAAGCTTGGTAAAAGATCAAACCTCCACCGCATTGGCGTAAGCACCTAGGAATTACTAACAAAAAGGTCTTTAAACGGTTGTGATGTTTGGGTGTAAGTTTTTACTATCACGGATCTCTCTCTACTCTACGCTATGGATAACAATTTAGGTGCACTTTGGGGGTGAATTTGGGTGGTGGTGAGTTAATTATTATACAAGAATACACGCGAAGGCGTTGCTAAGCCAAGACTCGACCACACTAGGACTATGATATACAAAACTCTACATCAAACTCTTTCTTTTTCTATTCTGACTCTATTTTGACATAAACATAAACATAAGCAAAATGGCAAACAGCCCGTGCATTTTTTTCTTTTCTTTTTCATATATTTTTTTCTCTTTTTTTTGTACACTTTTGCCCTGCCATTTGCATAAATATTGTTGATCTCAATAGAATAGATCTTGCTTAGCTTGTATAAGGCTAAGTTGTATTAAATAAATTCAAAACAGCTATGATAGAAACTTTGATTGTGAATATCAAAGACTAATGCAAGAATCGAGTCAATGATACTAAGAAGAATTCAATGAAACAGTAATGTCTATAAGATCAATAACAAACAGTCGTTCCAAACTTTCCAGCCTCAATTCATAATACAACTACTCCTTGATAGTGTTAGGTTACAAAACCTTGAGCTATCTTTGACTTAGGATAAACTATGATGAATTCTAATACTCTATAAACACCCTAGGACCTTCCTTTTAACACCTCTAGGAGTCCAGTCGGTTTTCAATATATTTCTAAGTTCATCATAATCTTCCTTCCTATCAATATATCCTATACTCGTAGTCTTTTTCTCAAAAAATATCTTCTACATTTCATCAATCACATAAGCAGTACTAAGCTTGATCAACAGTGGTACTCAACTTTTATACCATCTAACATTAACTTATGATGGATGCAGATTATGAGCTAGCTGCAAGAATACAGGCACAAGAGCAGGAAGAGTTGACCATTGAAGAAAAGTCAAGATTGTTTGTGGAGCTCATGGATAAAAGGAAGAAGCATTTTGCAAGACTTAGAGCAGAAGAGCAGAGAAGAAAACCACTAACCAAAGCTCAAAAGAGGAATCAAATGTGTACTTATCTGAAAAACATGGCTGGATTCACTCACAATCAGTTGAAGAACAAAAGCTTTGATGAAGTTCAGAAGGCTTTTGACAAGACCATGAGTTGGATAGACTCATTTGTACCTGTGGATTCTGAAGTGGTGAAAGGAAGTAAAGATAGAGCAGAAGGCAGTGAGACTAGAGCAGAAGGAAGTTCTAAGAGAGCAGGAGAAGATCTTCAACAAGAGTCTACCAAGAAGCAAAAGATGGATGATGATAAAGAGAAAGAAGAACTTAAACAATGCTTTGAGATTGTTCCAGATGATGGAGATGATGTAACTATTGATGCTACACCCTTGTCTGTCAAAATTCCAATTGTTGACTACAAGATCTATCAAGAAGGGAAGAAAAGTTTCTTTTAAATTATCAGAGCAGATGGTAAGACTCAGATGTATCTTACTTTTAGTAAAATGCTTAAGAACTTTGATAGAGAAGATTTGGAAGTTCTTTGGAGGATAGTCAAAGCTAGATTTAAGAAGACAGAGCCAGTGAATTACATGGATACTTTCTTACATCTTAATTTGAAGACCATGTTTGAACATCATGTTAAAGATAGTATATGGAAAAATCAACAAGGATTAGTTAAAGTGCTGAATTGGAAGCTTTTTTATTTTTGTGGAGTTCATTGTGTAACAGTGCAGACTATACCATATTATCTATTGGTTGAGAAGATGTATCCACTTACAAAGCACACATTACATCAGATGTTTAATGATGTGAAGCTCCAAGTTGATTATGAGAGTGAAATGGCGTATGAGCTTCTTAGATTGGTCAAGAAACAACTTAAGGAAGGCTATGTACCTCAATGAAGTGTTTGGAAGCATCCTCCTAGTAAAGATAAAGCTTTTAATCAAGAAACTTAAAGATTCTGAAGATGAACATCAAGTTTGGGGGAGGATTGTTGAGATTAAAAGACTTCTTAGTGTTGTTGAAGTTACTACTGCTGGTTATGATTTCTACTGTTGGTGAAGACTGAAGAAAATATTCTAAGTGATTAATACTGCTAGTGCAAAATTTATGACTGCTAGTGGAAGTTACAACTGCTCAAGAAGTTCAAGGAAAATATACTAAGTGGTTACTACTGCTATTGTAAAGTTACTGCCGTTAGTATAAAGTTAATGCTGCTGAGAAAGTTAATGTTGCTGGTTATAAGTTAGTACTGTTAGATCAAGTTAGTACTGCTTATGTGATATGAATGAGATATTTTTGTAAAAGATACGTATAAGATATTTGATTAGAAGATTATGATAACTTAGAAATATATTGTAAACCGACTAGGACTCCTTGGTGTATAAAAGGAGGTCCTAGGGTATAGAGTTAGAAATCATCATAGTTTAACCTAAGTCAATTAGCTTCAAGGTTTTGTAAACCTAACACTATCAAGAGTGTTCGTATTATATTGAGGCTGAAAGTTTGGTAAACTGTTTGTTATTGATCTTATTCATTACTGTTTCATTGAAATTCTTCTTAGTATCATTGACTAGATTCTGCATAGTCTTTGATATTCACAATCAAAGTTTCTATCATAGCTGTTTTGGATTTAATCAATACAACTTAGCCTTATACAAGCTAAGCAAGATCTATTCTATTGGGATCAACAATATTTATGCAAATGGCAGGGCAAAAGTGTACAAAAAAAAGAGAAAAAAATATATGAAAAAGAAAAGAAAAAAATGCACGGGTTGCCATTTTGCTTATATTTATGTTTATGTTAAAAATAGAGTCAGAAAAGAAAAAGAAAGAGCTTGATGTAGAGTTTTGTATATCTTAGTCCTAGTGTGGTCGAGTTTTGGCTTAGCAACGCCTTCACATATTTTCTTGTATATTAATTAACTCACCACCACCCAAATTCACCCCCAAAGTCACCCAAATATATCCCATCCGTTTCTATTTCCGTTTAACTTACACTCAAAGATCACAACCCTTTAAAGACCTATTTGATAGTAATTCCTATATGCTTACGCCTATGCAGTGGAGGTTTGATCCTTTACCAAGCTTATGGTAATTTATATACTATGACAGGTAATGAGTGTTAATGTTCCGTTTCCCATATTGTTATATATCATTATGCACCCACTTATTGTGAGGTGCTAGTATATAATTTCCGTGCTTTTAATTACGACGTTGATGCGTGTGATACAGATAAGTTATAAATTTATAACACGGATACTAAATTTCTTAGCAACACATACGAGCAAATGTACACGTCCGTTGATAGCAAGAGATTGTATGGTAAGCCGGGATCATTTGTGGGGATTAGTATGTTTAGGTGATTTAAAATTCGGTGCTAACAATTCTAACAAGCAAATAATAATTATGATAAAGATTCAAATGATTTAAAAACTACACTTGATTAAACTAGTTTGGGAAATCCAATTTGTATGATTGTGATGAACATTTTAATAAGTTAATTATAAGAATTAGATGGTGGTCTAATCTATTGTTTTCAAAACCTTCAATCTTCATCAAATCCTTAAGTGACAAAAACAAGCTTTACGTTCAATTAATCAATTTAAGACTACTCCATGTTTTAACTAGTTTGATTCACGATTCGTTTCACAAACATGTTAACACCCACAATTATGATTCTTGTTAGATCAAACTGCTTAAGAAATGGTTAATACAAAAGGTAGCCAATCATAGCAAACAAAGTCATATTTCTAGAAATTAAAGGATTCATAAACATGATTAAAAAGGTTCTTACAAAGTATGTAAAGATTACAAGAAATGAGGCTTGGATGCCTTGAAGAATTCTTGATGTTCTTGACCTTCTAAGATGGCTTCTTTCTCCTTCAAACTTTTGGGCTTCTCCTGAGATTCTAAGAAGGTTTATGGCTTTGAGAGTAGTAGATATCTTATTGGTATTGATTGGAAATTGGTTAATATGAGATGTTCTTTTAAAATACTAGCCATAGGACCCTATTTATACTACTAGGAAGACCTGGGGATATTTAATGCTTAACTTGGTACCAAAGGTCATAAAATGCCAGGAAATAGAAGTCTAGATCCTTCTTGATCGTTCAAGGAGCTACAAGATAAAAATGGTACATCAGACGTAAGAGAGCCGCCTGGCTCGTGGTCTCAGCCGGCCGGCTGGGGCTTCGTCCCCAGGCGAATGTTGCTTGATTTCGCGTTTAATCTCTCCGTTTGAATCGTGCTAGGTCGTGGGTCTTTATACTTCAGTATATCTTCGTTTAGGCTCATACTTGGGACTTGGAAGCTCGAATGATTGGCTCTTGTATTCTTAAAATGTTTCTGATCTTTAGTCTTGACTCGGGATTCTTCTTATCATGTAAAACTTGATTTTTTTGTTCATTCCTTCGTTGTTCCTGTACATGGCTACAAATAAATTGGCAAACGCGCTTTGATACAATAAATTTACAAAACCACATATAAATAGCCAAATAACTTATACAAAAGTACGGATAACGCTACTAAAACATACTCCCTTGAGCGTTATCAAATCCCCCCACACTTAAGATTTGCTTGCCCTCATGCAAATAAAGAAAACGAATCCACATGGTACATGAAAGTGATTCAGAAAAATATGATGCAAGTCTTTCAAGTACAAATACAAGAGGAGACTCACCCTTTATGCTTTATTGGTGAAAAGTTGAGATGTTTGACAATACCCATTGATTTTCTTGCTTGATTAATATTTCTAAACACCTCATGAAAAAGGAATGAAGTATAATTCACTCATCACTCATTTTATTATTTGTTGGTTGAGTAAGAGAAATCACACTCAGAGCTTAGTCATGACTAAATTTATTACCATAAGCTTGTACAAGAAAAAAAACAACAACCAATGGGGCGTAAGCACCAAGTGAATACATCTCAAGAAGCAGTTTATCGGGTTTCATTGGTTAGGCTTTAGGTTATAGGGGACAAGTCATGGAAATGTTTTAAAGTTATAAATCGAAAGTCTACAAACCAAGTGTCGCTAGCTACCACATTCCGCTATCCATATGAATTTGAGTGATGATACATTTTATTCATATATTTTTTTCGTATCACGTCTTAGCACATTGGCTAATCGATACCAATTTCTCTTTGTCTTCCTTCATCTTCATATTATTAAGCACATTAGATTTTATTATTATTTTTATTTATACCAAAACTCAATCAACCTCCAATCGATGATCATCATAAAGCAAAATGTCAAAAGACATAGAGTTAACAACTTTCTCAAAATTCATAAGGATTTCCCACATAACGACCATCATTCCAAGTAGCTAGCAACCAACCAAATAGATTTTGACTAGGGTAAGGTTTAGGCTAAATGGTGTATATCTTTGGTGGATTTGTCAATTAGCATATCAGTGGTATTTGGTGTTAAAAGTGAGCACTAGTCAAATAGGTCCATATGAAAAGGTTTACTAACTGAGATGGTTAGCTCAAGGCATTAAGGTAAAAATAAAAGGCCATTTGGTCTCATAAATTGCTTCTTTATCACGCGCATACACTTATTATCATACAAGTATGATCTTACTGCGGTAATCGTAATGATTTATAGGCACAAGTTCTAGAATAAATAAAATCACCGACACACTCATAGCAAAAAGATTCAAGCATAAAAGATGTATGCTATATATGAAATAGGCTCAAATCCTCACAATTTAGTGGAAGGGCTATAATATGTGCTAGCAAATGTTATCGATCCCAGAATGGTTTGCAATAGTAATCGGGACACATCTCAATTTCTCAAAATTTACAAATTTTACCAGTGGATTAATTTAGTTATTCTAATATATATCCTAGAAGTGTAAAAACAACTAGATTCCAAGGGCAAACAAGCACATAAAAAAATTTAAAATCGGCCTAAAAATATGGAAATTTTAAAAATATACCTCGTTTTCCCTATTTACTCCCCACACACTTAAGTTTAGCATTGTCCTCAATGCGACAAAATGAAACAAAGCACAAAATAGGGAAATAAGAGTAAGAGAGAACCATATATCAGGGCATGACATTTATACTTGAGCTCCACATGCTTCTGGCATCATAAACTGCAGTAATCTTTGCACATACTACGAAAAACACAATATTTTTGGATTTTTTTTGGAAGCTTACACTCCCACACTTAAGCTTGACATTGTTTGAAAAGATCCGGGTGTAAACTTTTGAAGTAAAGTGATAAGTGTAAAATACACATATCCGTTAACACCAAAAAAGGCCCAATTAAACCCAAAACACAGTTAAAATGGCAAAGATATACTTGTTTTTGTGTTTTTTGTGTGCAGGTATGGATAAGACAAATATCACAAGAAAATCGTCAAAAACGGGCAAACACGGATACAAGAACGGAAGAGTGTGCAAGAGCCGGAAGCCAAAGTCAGAAAAGTCAACATTGGTCAACTCTCAGTCAACTCAGTCAAACCACAAAAACCCAAAGTTACAAATCTAGTCCCTCAAGTTTCCAAAGTTACACAAATGGTCCTTGAAGTCTTAATGGGCCTATTATACCTTAAAACCTCACCCGGATCCAAAGCCCATACCCAGCCCAAAACCCTAAAGCCCATTTCCCTTTCATAAAAGTCCAGGGACCAAATGGGCCAATTCTAAAAGTTGTAATACACTTGGATGTGTAATACTTTTACACTTCACAAAGAGAGGGACTTAAGTTGCCAATAACCCAAAGTTTAAATCTTTTTACCCGTTCAGTTAAAAACAAGCTGGGACACTCCCCATTTTTTTTTCATACTTTGACCAAAGACCAACAAAGACTCCTTAAGACCCTCCTTGTGTTCCTTGGACTAGTCAAGAGTGTACATAAGCTAGAAACTAGGAAAAGATAACACACACATCTCATATCTTAAGGTGTAAACAATAAAATCTCTCCCATTTCTCTTCACATAACCCACGACTCAATTCACCCTCAATACACAATCCATGTCTTGATTTTCTAAGACCATACAAGTGTTTATACATCATACTTAAGGTATTCTAAGAAGTATTGAAGGTTGGGATAACCATGTTTGCAAGGTTTAAGGAAGATAATTCAAGATTAGGGTTTTGGAAGAGATTAGGGTTTTCAAGGGTTATTATCTTGGGTTTTCATCTAAACAAGGGTTTAGATCACTTTGTTCATCATCCTACCTCATTATTAAGGTTACCTAAAAACCTTAATCTCTTTATTTCTTATGATTATATGTGTATATGATGTTTATATACAATAATTAACCTATTAAGTATACTTATAATTGAAGTATATGAAATGAATTGCAAAAGGGCTGTTTAGATTCGCCTTTCATACAGTGGGTTTGACGCTTTTTAAAAATAATACGTCTCATGAGGATTCTAAAAAGGTAAGAAGCTCAAAAAACGGATTAATAACGGAAAAGATACGATAAATATACGTTTTACGTAATTAAACCGGTTTATAAAATAAAATTTTTTATAAAAGTTACTGTTCATCAGTGACATTTATTTTTGAAAACATCATTAATATGATAGAACTTTTAAAAACGAAGACGTGCTCGAAAGAATCGCTAAAAACGGAGCTATAACGAATAAGATACGACATTTACGGGTTTCACGCTAATTAAAACGTAAAAATAAGTGTATGAGCTGTTGTGAACAGTAAAAACACTATTCATCACAGAATATTGAAAAATTAAAAATGTAATATTTTGATCACTCGTCTTAGTACGAAAGCGTGGGCATAAGAAACGTCAAAATCGGGCGTAAAACGCAAAAGTTATGCTATAATTACTAAACGGTAATTATAAACGTTTTTACTTATTAAACACAATTTTACCAAAACAATTAGATAGTGATTGAGCTATATAGACCTATATGTGGTATTAGTTAAGCAAAGTGCTATATTACTAGGGAGTTTCATAATGAGGCCTCTTCGGGGTGGCGTATCGACGAGTTGTGATTTACGAATTTAAAGTGGCCACTCCTTCATACGGTCCACTACATTACCTCAGGCTTTAAATTATGATAGCCCGAACGATAGTATGATGAGCTATATAGGAATATATGATATTGATTAATCAAGGTACTTAGTACTTATATGACCTATAATTGTTTAGGTTGCATTCAGGCGATTTACGTGACGCATTTTTACTTGGGAAGTATATTATTGATTAACTCACTCGAGGTGAGTTCATAGCCCCACGTTTTACATGATTTGTTTTATAAGTTTTGGGGTGAGAACATGCTTGTTTACAAATGCATTTATATGGTTGATAACAAATTGATTTACATACTCTTATATATCTCATTGCGATGAGATACACTACTTGGTTGTACTTTTTGGACGTAAATACATACGTTACTTTACTCGAAGATTACGGATTACTTAACGTGGAGTGACTGTTTAATTACACTGAGGTAAGCGCGAGTGTTATGAGATAGATCTATTGGGGGTTGACTACTCCCGTTCGGGTGATTAGCTATCACTAGTTCGAGATCGAACTAACGAACGTTTATATACATTGGTCGGACACACCACGACATAACGTTGAATCTGACCTTACGGTGCCTTTGATAAAGTGCATACTTATAAATGAGTCTACGTATCAGTTCCATGACTTAGTAGTAATCGTAATCATTGTTTTATACACATATGAATCTTTACAGTTTGCCGTGGAATAAAGGCAATATAACTTGAAACATTTTTGATATATTGTGCTCAATACAATATAACTTGAAACCTTGTTGTGATAATCATAATTGTGCTTCATTACAAAACTTACTTGAACACTTTTTGGATTTTATATAAGGAAACCATATATTACGGTTATTGCGTTGCAAGTCTTGTATGGGCGAAACTTGTAACACGGTAGACCTATATATATAGTTTTGGGATTTACAATTATACTTACGAAAACCTATGAACTCACCAACTTTATGTTGACCCTTTTAAGCATGTTTTTCTCAGGTGAAATAGATGCTTGGCCTATTTGAGGAACATTGGAGTCCCAAACTTTTTCAGAATACTTCAAATGACACTTAGAGGTCGTTCTCTCATGTACTATGCAATGGTATTATGAAGTAACGCTCCCGGAAACATATTCCGCTGCGACCCATTTTTGGGGGTGTTACAGATTGGTAATCAGAGCCAAGGTTATAGAGAACTAGGTTGCGTATCTTACCTAGACTATGACCACTTTCAACGATCACATTTTCAAAGATTTTTATAAGAGACATACATGATATACATGCAATATGATAACGGTGTGAAGTTAGATGAACGTAAAAAGGTTCGAGTATTGTCCATCGTCGAGTAAATTTATTAACTAAGGTCCGAGACGTGTAACAATTCATGACTGAATCTCAAGACAGTTCTTGTTTGATGAGTTGCGAAATTGAGCCATGACAGGTTGTTACACAACTCGAGGTGCTTGATAAATTCCCTCGAGGATGGTTAGGACTCGTGAGGCATTATGTGAAACAATTACGCGTAATTATAGTGGTAAAACCATTATAGGAATATTTGTCTGATATGTGCAGACACACTACAAAAAAATGGGGGGCCCTTACTTGCGAAACGTGACATAGGTTAAATATACTATATATATATATATATATAATAAAATATATATATATATATATATATATATATATATATATATATATACTTACCCTACCTTGTGTATTCTAATTTTTTTTATATAAGGGTTATTTATATAAATACTGGAACATTCCTTTAGGCAAGGTAGTACTATAAGCTCATAGTTTCTAAATGATACCTAAACATTAAGTTATCAAATATGATATCTTACCCAACCATTTATGCATACAGCAGCACATTCATAATTGACCAAACATCCCTTCACAACACTCTATTTCGAGCATGAACTTTTGGAATTAAACAAACGTATATTTTTTGGGATTTTTGAAGAAATTCATCCAAAAAGAGCCACTAGTCAACATCCAGTTTATAGAAAATCCAACCACCACACCAACGGTTACCAATGCCCAACTTCAGTAATCATTGACCAAAGGTGTTACTGCTGCAACTGGCAGCACGTGTTCAAACAGAATGGCGATGAACATCCCTAGCCATAACTTCGGGAACGAGTTCCAGAAGGACCGAACGCGTTGCTCGAAATGCACTTACCAAGACTTTCAGATGTGCAACCTTGTAATTAAAGGCACTAGGAGTGTCGAACTAACCATGGTTTTGAAAGGATGGAGACTGTATTCCGCATAAGCAACTGCTCTGTGGAAAATCAGATCAAGTTCTCCACTTGTACTCTTTTGGCAGGAGCTCTGACGTGGTGGAATTCCCACGTTAGAATTGTTGGTCATGATGTTGCGTATGCAATGACCTGGATAGATCTGAGAAAGAAAATGACTGACAAGTACTGTCTGAGGAACGAGATAAAGAAGCTCGAGGCTGAGTTGTGGAATTTAAAAGTAAAAGGTTCCGATGTGACAGGGTACAAACCAACGTTTCTAGAACTAGCACTGCTGTTGTTAGAATGTTTCTCCAAAGGGGTAGTCTGACAAGGTTTAAAAATTATTCGTTGGTTTTGCCAAATGATTCAACGAAGTTTGTGGCGTCAAAACCAAAAACCATGCAGGAAGCTACTGAAATGGCAACAGAGTTTGAATGGATAAGAAAATCAGCACTTTTGCTGAACGTCAAGCTGAGAACAAGAGGAAACTTGACAACAACCCCAAGCTCAACAACAACTTCCCTAAGAGGCAGAATGTGGTCCAAGCTTACCGCCAGCTGGGACCTGTGAAAAGAAAAGAGTATGCTGAACTCTAACCAGCTGTGCTACAAGTGCAAGTTTTCACCACTATGCCCGTGCACTATAAAATGCGCAAACTGTCAGAGGGTCGTCATTTGACCGAGACAGTTTGAGTTCTGCTACTACTAACAATCAAAGAACCCTCACTTATGAATGTGGGAAACCAAGGGCACTACAAAGTGATTGCCCGAAATTAAGACTAAAACCATGGAAACCGCAAGCTGAAGGTACAGGAACACATGGAAATGGGTGCTTGCCGTAGAGAGAAAACCGATCAAGACCCTAACAACATTGAAGCAATCGAAGCTTAAAAACAAATCTTTCGCTTTGCCTAATAAATCCCTAAGTTGGAACTATCCTAACTTACATCCTTAGTAGTCCCTCCGTGTGAATTTTCTTTAAATTTTTCGTTGTACGAACATTTTCAAATTAACTATCAAATCATGTGTTGTGAAAGTTTAATCAACCTAACTTAACTTTCTACTTTGCAATGTCAAATTAAACACTATTTTGACAAAATGACATCGCCGATCGTTAGCCATAACTCAAATATACATAGCCTGAACAACTATGTATAATACAGGAAAGGACCATTGTCATGCTCGAGAGTATCACCCTAAAGACCTGTCATCAAAAAAAAAAAAAACAACTTCTAGTTATATCAAAGCTGTATGCACATCATCAGATCATATTTATCACAAAGAACCAAACTAATAATCATAATAACCGAGTAAACTCTTGCACCATCTTAAAATAAATCGATGTCATCTTACACCAAATCCTAAGCCAAGAAGCCGAGACACATCACTATCACTCCTAAGACATTCGCTATCAAACTTGCTCGCCCGAAAGAGTTACACCAATGAGAGGCGTAAGCCTTTAGAATCCTGAGAATGGCGACCGAGTTATGCTTAAGGTTTCGCCTTGGAAAGGAGTAGTACGCTTTGGCAAACGGGGGAAGCTGAACCCCAGAGATGCTGGACCTTTCAAGGCATTGGCTAGGGTGGAAGCCCTTGCTTACAAGTTAAGCTGCCTCGAGAGTTAGGCAGGGTTCACAATACGTTTCATGAAGTGCTTTCCGGATGACCCATTAAGTCTTTCTGATAGCTGGACTTCATATTGGTCCAAGCTCCAGATTGTGCGAGAACCTGTAAGAAATAATGGATAGAGAAGTCCCAACGCGGTTGAAGCGAAGCCTGCTTCCCCAATTGTCCAAGGTTCGTAGGAACTACGATGAGAGGTCCTGAGTTCATATGGGAATGCGAAGACCGATTCCAGAAGAAGTATTTGCATCTTAATCACCAATCCGCATCATCCTGCTTCCAATGCCACGATCGTTATGCTGAGGACAAGGCTCACTTAACGGAAGACTATAACACCCGTGTTTTTAGGGTCATTGAACTTCGTCAATAAATCCACTAGGTATTTTTAGTATTGTACGCGTTTGCTTCCTAGAATCGAATCGTCAGTAAAATCGCGAAAGCCTAAAAATGATCTGTTCAATGTAATCAGGTGTCAAAGAATTAAAATGTTTACATCAAGCAAGTGTTAAGTAATTATTTTAGATAATAATTAACTTTGTTCCTTTTATTTTTATTGAGTTTTACGTAAATTGGTTACTTCGTAATATAAATACGTATAGCAATCTCGGAACCACCAAAACTTTTCTACGCTCCAATAAATACCCACTTTTATACCCAATACATAAAAATTACATAATATTATCATATATATCATACATAGTCCGGATATGGAGCTAAAAATGCAAGAGAATATCATGAGAACACATCTCCATGTTTTCATGGGATGTTCTCAACTATTAGGGGACATCTACCCATTTTTTTCATACTTAAGACCAAAGACCAAGACCAAAGACTCCTTAAGACCCTCCTTGTGTTCCTTGGACTAGTCAAGAGTATACATAAGCTAGCAACTAGGAAAAGATAACACACACATCTCATATCTTAAGGTGTAAACAACAAAATCTCTCCCATTTCTCTTCACATAACCCACGGCTCAATTCACCCTCAATACACAATCCATGTCTTGATTTTCTAAGACCATACACTGTTTATACATCATACTTACGGTATTCTAAAAGTATTGGAGTTGGGATTAACCATTTTGCAAGGTTTAAGGAAGATAATTCCAGATTCAGGGATTTTAGGAAGGATAGGTTTTCAGGTTTATATCTTGGGTTTCATCTAACAAGGGTTTAGATCAATTTTGTTCATACCATCCACCTCATTATTAAAAGGTTACATAAAAACCATAATCACTATTTCTTATGATTCTATGTGTATAAGATGTTTTTATATAGCTAAATCACTATAAGTAACTTTATAAAATATATACAAATGAATTGCAAAAGGGCTGTTTAGATTCGACTTTCATATAGTGGGTTTGACACTTTATAAAAATAATACGTCTCATGACGATTCTAAAAAGGTAAGAAACTCGAAAAACGGATTAATAACGGAAAAGATACGATAAATATACGTTTTACGTTAATACCGGGTTTTATAAAATAAATTTTATAAAAAGTTACTGTTCATCAGTGACATTTATTTTTGAAAACATCATTAATATGATAGAACTTCTAAAAACGAAGACGTGCTCGAAAGAATCGCTAAAAACGGAGCTATAACGAATAAGATACGACATTTACCTGGGTTTCACGCTAATTAAAACGTAAAAAAAGTGTAAGATCTGTTTGAACCTTAAAAACACTTAATTCATTCACAGAATATTGGAAAAATTAAAAAAAGTGTTAATATTTTTGATCACTCGTCTTAGTACGAAAGCGTGGGCATAAGAAACGTCAAAATCGGGCGTAAAACGCAAAAGTTATGCTATAATTACTAAACGGTAATTATAAACGTTTTTACTTATTAAACACAATTTTACCAAAACAATTAGATAGTGATTGAGCTATATAGACCTATATGTGGTATTAGTTAAGCAAAGTGCTATATTACTAGGGAGTTTCATAATGAGGCCTCTTCGGGGTGGCGTATCGACGAGTTGTTGGATTTACGATTTAAAGTGTCCTAGCTCCTCATACGGTCACTACATGACCTCTTAATTATGATAGCCCGAACGATAGTATGATGAGCTATATAGGAATATATGATATTGATTAATCAAGGTACTTAGTACTTATATGACCTATAATTGTTTAGGTTGCATTCAGGCGATTTACGTGACGCATTTTTACTTGGGAAGTATATTATTGATTAACTCACTCGAGGTGAGTTCATAGCCCCACGTTTTACCTGATTGTTTATAAGATTTTTGTGGTGAGAATATGCTTGTTTACAATGCATTTATATGTTGATAACAAATTGATTACATACTCTTATATATCTCGCCATATGAGATACACTACTTGTGTTAGCTTTTTGGAACGTAATCACTACTTGACCGTTTTTAATCGAATGATTACGTATTAGCTTAAATGGAGTGGACTATTAATATACCTGGAGGGTAAGCGCGAGAGTTAATGATATAGATCTATTGGGGGTTGACTACTCCCTTTCGTGTTATATTTTAATTTTAAAAATCGGATTTTAATTTTAAAAATAGTTAAAAATAGTTTTCTGAGCTTTTATGTTATTTTAGATTTTTCTAAGTTTAAAAATCATTTTTCTTAATTTTTAGGACTTAATTTGCTATTTTTTTAAGATTAAAATAGATTAAAATAGTTTTTAATTCATAATAAATTCAAAAATAATCAAAAAAATATTTTTCTTTTTCCTAAAATTTTCTTTTGTCCTATTTTAGGTTTAGAAATTTAGTTTTCATTTTTAAGAGTTAGTTTTGCCTTATTTGCTTAATTGTCGCGTTTTATTTGTTACCGTTATTTGTTTAATTGTTTTTGTATGCTTACTTTAATTGTTGCTTTAATTTAGTAGACATAGATAACCAAAAAATTTATTTTCTCTCATTCAAATCATAATCCAAACCAAGGCGTGGTTTCAATTTCACAAGTCGTTGGGGAAACGACCCGGGAAAGCATACTTCCCGGTAAACATATGTATATTATTATTATTATATATTTGTATAAGAATTTTCCTAGAGGGCTACTTTGGGAATTATTCTCTATACTTTTGTATTAATATAATATAGTGTGTATATTTTACTAATATCGTAAAGCTATAAATTAAAATACAGAAAACACACGGGTTGCCTCCCGAGAAGTGCTTATTTTATTAACGAGTCATCAGTCGGACTCATACTTCCTGAGCTTCATTTTCCCCGAGTGGAGATTTCTTACTTGGATCCTTTTTGACGTGAAGAAAATTTCCTTTAACTATTCCTTCGCCAGTTTCATCAAGGTCATATAGCATAGCTTCGTTGCAAGTGTTTTTCACTATACTTTATATGAATGATTTTTCTGCGACCCATGGTATGGTTTCGTGATAGTCTGCCAGAAATGGTGCCATGAATGGAATAGCTTTCATTTTTTCTTGTTCGCACATAAGGTGAATTTCTTCGGTTGTCAGCTTATTAATTTGCTCCTCATCATGGTACAGTTTAACACGATGTCCATAGACAATGAAGCTCCCTCCGTGTTTGTCATATAATTTGACATAACTAGACGGAAAACCATGTTTGACCACGAATGGTCTATACCATTTTGATATGAGTTTTGGAGTTTTGAACTTATACTTTGAATTGTATAAGAGAACTTTATCTCCGGCTTTGAATTCTTTACAGATTCTAAGCTTCCTATCATGATAAGATTTGGTTCGAGCTTTATAGAGCTTGGAATTCTCATACGCTTGAAGTCTTAATTCATCGAGTTCATGCAATTGCAAGAATCGTTTTTCTACTGCAAGTTTGAGATCGGGATTACAGCTTCTTAAGGCCCAATAAGCATGATGTTCTATTTTAACCCGCAAATGGCATGTTTTTCTGTATAACACAGAGCGTCATCAAGTTTCCTCGACCAGACGGAAGGGTTATCTTTGACTGTTTTTTCAAGAATTATTTTTAAGGCTCTGTTGATTTTTCAACTTGGCCACTGGTTTGCGGATGGTAAGCTGTAGCGAAATGATGATGAACTCCATATCGTTTTAAAACTTTTTCTATTTGTCTTTTATAGAAGTGAGTACCTCTGCCACTGATTAAGGCTTTTGGAATGCCAAATTGAGAGAAAAGCTTTTTGAGAAAATTGATCACAACTCACTCATCGTTGGCGGGTAAAGCTTGTTGGGAATTAAAAGTCTTCATACTTAGTACTGCCAAGCCAAGAGTTAGTACTTCTCAAGTTACAACTGCTAGTACTAACCAGTTAGTACTGCTAGAGTAAGTTAGTACTGCCAGTACTAACTTAAGATTGTTGAAGGACTTAAGACTGCTGGATGAAGATTAAGACTGCTAAAGTGATAAAGACGTGTCAAGTGATTTGTATTGACTTATTCAGTGTATATCTTATAAAGTTATAAAGATACGTATAAGATTAGAATTATAGAAGATTTGTAGTTATCTTGTAAAGGACTCCTTAGTGTATAAAAGGAGATCATAGGTTATGGTGTTAGATAGACATTTTTGATATATAGCTTCAAGGTTGTAAACCCCAGTACTACACAGAGTACTCATATTATTGATAATAATAATATTGAAGCTTTTCAGTAATATCATTGTTCATATAGTTTACTATTTTATTAATATTCTTCTAAGTATTAAAGAGTAGATTCCCCATACTCTTTAGTATTCACAAAGTTTCTATCATAGTTGTTTTGGATTTATCCAAAGTAACTTAACCTTTACAAGCTAAGGAATCGATCTTAAGTTGGGATCACCAAGTGGTATCAGAGCTTGTGTTCTGAAACTTTGATCTAGAAGAAAATAACAAGAAGAACCCTTTACTCATAAGGAAGAGATGGATCTAGAAACTGCTCAAACCACTACTACTGCAAAGTTACCCATTCTCAAACAGGGTGAATATGATATGTGGAGGCTAAGGATTGAGCAATACTTTTGTTGGGAATTATGTTTTCCTAACTTATTACCGTTAGTGATGATAGTTAGTACCGATAGTTATAGTTAGTACTGACAGTACAAAGTATTAAGTACTGATCAGTTAGTTAGTACCATTAGTAGAAAATAGTTAGTACCGTTTAAGAGATATGTATGAGATATTATAGGAAAAGATATGTGTTGGGAAATAGATTGTAAAGACTTAATACTGGTAGTATAACAGTTAAGTCTGGTAGTAATAGTTAGTTCTGGTAGTATTAAGTTAATACTGGCAGTACTAAGTTAAGTCTGGCAGTACTAAAGTTAGTACTGGTAGAGTAGCAGTACTAGAGTTAGTACTGGTCATAGTTAGTTAAGTCTGTTCATAGTTAAGTCTGTTTATGTAACAGAATAGTAATAGTTATCTTAGAGATATCTTAGGAGATATCTTAGGAAAGGATATGTATTATCCTTTGACACGATTGTAAAGCCCATTAGGGTTTCCTTGGTGTATAAAAGGAACCCTAAGGCACAATGTTATGTACGTGATTGAAATATATCAATAGAAGCATTAGAGCTTAATAGCAAACTTAGCATTATTATTTCTTCTTAATTCTTGTGTTAAGATTCCGCATTAACACTTGATATTCATAGTCAGTGTCTCTCACATAGTCGATTTAAATTTATTCAAGTTAGCTATCGTCTTACAAAGGCTAATCAGATCCTAAACCAAGGACCTACAATATGTATTATCTTTTATGCGTTTTGAAAGCCTATTAGGGTTTATCCTTAGTCTATAAAAGGATCCCTCATGGCATAGTTAGAGATATCAGTTCAATATACATCTCAT
>BQNB010125166.1:7625-19816 GCA_026074375.1 Tanacetum coccineum
AAATTGTAGAGGAAGAGTTGTGGAGTTGTAATGGGTGTGTGGTTTCTTTTGTGTTAGATAAATGATGGGTAATTTCATGGAGCTTTCATTTTTAAGCAAAAATTACGGAGTAATTTTGTTCTTATTTTAACTATACGGTCCCACGATTATCGGTCAGTTGAAATTTGTAAATTGTAATGGATGGTTTCTTCTTGCATTGACTTTCCTTGCTAACTAACATATTGATATATACACGATTATAGGTAAAAAAACTAAACATAATGCATGCCAGTGAAAATTATGGAATGTATCAATACGTATACACCTAAAAATTAAAAAGAAAATACCAAATATACGCTAAACAAAGCATTAACGTCAACCAAGACATGTTTAAAAAATATTAAACTCGAACCGTGATAAGAGTGTTTTTTTCGGTATCGGGATTTTTATGGTTTCGGTGTCTTGGATGCCATTTTTTGTGGTTTCGGATTGAGCAGGACGGCACAGTCCGTCGATTTCACATTTGTTTGAACATCCCTATCCATAAAGCTTAACTTTATATAAACTTAATAATCATTTTGAACAATCGAAAAACATTAATTACTAAAATATTTATTATTGCAAGTTGCAACTGTATAAAGAAAAACATTGTCAGTAGCTAAGAGTTTAAATATGCGACATATAATTTATGATATCTATAACATGTATTGTGACAAAAAGCATAATAAATTAAAAAAAGCATAGTTTATCGACAACTTTTATATCATGGTATCTGCCGCCGTAACGCGCAGAAACCCTGCTAGTATATACAAGCAAAAGAACCCGCGCGTTGCGGCGGGGCTAATTTTTTCCCGAATATATTTTTTTTTGGCGATGCGTTATGGCGGGGCTAATTTTTAATATTTTTTTTTTGTATGATTCGGGGAAAAAAATTTTGCGTTGGGACGGACTAATTTTTTCCTGAATATTTTCTTTTTTTGGGACGGTTTCGTAAATTTTTTTACGGGAATTTTTGTGTAAAAAATCGTAAATAGTTAAAAGGTGAGGGTCTGTTTTGTATTTTTTTTTACTTTGGGCCAGATTTTAGGCTATTTTTGGGTTTTTTTTTGGCTAATTTTTTCCCGGATATTTCTTTTTTTTACGATTCGGATTTTTTTTTTTGCGTTGGGATGGGTTAATTTTTTCCCGAATATTTTCTTTTTTTGGGACGGTTCGATATCTTTTTATTTGGGCCGATGAATGTAAAAAAGTTGTGAACAATAAAAACTTGACGTGTTTTTTTTGTTAATTTTTTACGGGATTTTTTGTGTAAGAAAATCGTAAATAGTTAAAAGGTGAGGGTCCGTTTTGTATTTTTTTTTTGCTAATTTTTTCCCGGATATTTCCTTTTTTTGTACGATTCGGGGAAAAATTTTTTGCTTTGGGAGGGGATAATTTTTTCCCGAATATTTTCTTTTTTTGGGACGGTTCGATATCTTTTTATTTGGGCCGATGAATGTAAAAAAGTTGTGAACAATAAAAACTTGACGTGTTTTTTTTTGTTAATTTTTTTACGGGATTTTTTGTGTAAGAAAATCGTAAATAGTTAAAAGTTGAGGGACCGTTTTGTTTTTTTTTTACTTTGGGCCAGATTTTGGGCCAGATTTTATGCGAATTTTAGGCTAGTTTGTCGACAAATGTGTATATTAGTAATAAATTTTTTTATATGGCTTATGTGTTAGGCCTCATGTTTAAAGTGTTTTTTTTTTGTTATATTGGTTTTTTTTTAATATAATGGGTTGTACGTTTGTGACCATATCGATTATTTTAAAGTTATTAGGTATCGAAGATGTTTCCGCGGGTATTTTTTTTATCTGAATAAATCAAAACTTTTGTAATATTTTTTTTTCCATTCCTACTTTGTGCATACAAATTTAAAAAAAAAAAAAATCAGGCTGGCCCAAAAATGGGAGCCCGTTACTGTAGCGGGTGACCCACTGTCAAAACGACAGTGGATCAGTCACCTAATGTGTATATTTATAATATAGGTAACTAATTAATAACCTAACTCAAGCTTGATAAACTAAAGTAAATTTTGCAAACTATGATTGAAAAAAACAAAACAAGCATTCTTAATTCGAATTCCAAACAGCCCAACACGATATAACCCGCCCCGATGAAACCGAACCAAAAAACTAAACTTTCTTAATAAAGTCTATTACTATAGTGCATACCCTCTTGCAAAATTCTAGATCCGCCACTGACGTCATATATGTTTTGTTTGATAATATATTCATCATAACCGCAAGTGTTTGTCCAACATACTATAACTACTTAATCTAATAATCTTTATATTCGAATTTTTGACATATGATTAGATGGAACCGTATTTTAGAGCATTGGCTTCTACAAAAGATGTCGAAAAAAGCATGTGAATAATTGATCCGCGAGAAATTAAAGTTGGAAGCAGAAAATATTTTCGATATATTGGCTCCCTTACCACACCTCCATGCACCCAAAATGTTATTTGGACCATTGTTAACAAGGTAAGATAATCTTTTTACATGGCTCTACAACATTATATGTATTTACATCACTATATGTCAGGTTTATAGCTTTTGTTTTTCAAATATTTATTAGGTGAGAACGGTTTCACGAGAACAACTATATACAATCCGTGAAGCTGTCCATGACGTAAGTTTGTTCACATTTTATTATCATTAGGAACTAATTATCACACATGGCATACTAATTGATTTTACGCGTTGATGTAACAGGAAGCGGAAGCGAATGCAAGGCCGGTACAAGCTTTGAATAACCGTTGGTTGAAGCTTTACAGACCAGAAGATCAACAAAACAACTAAGCTCCTACACGACTTGTAATTGAATTTGTAGAATATTGTCATGCAGGGTATATGATATGATTAAATTTGTTCAGTGCAATCAATAATGAGTTTGCTGTATGGTAGATAATATGTATGTAAAAATGTTACGTTTTGTTTATGAGATAAAAGAAATATATGTTCTTTGGTTTTTACGGTTACAACACGTATATAATAGATATAAGAAATATGGTTTTGCACTGTTTAGTTGTTCATGGATCCGTGTCCCACATGATTTTTTATAAACTGTTAGTTTGTCTTTTCTATTTTTTTTAACAGCAATTTTATTGAAACAAAACTAACAAAAAGCTAGCAATTACACAGTGACAAGATTCGGTTTTTTAACCCAATCGTACCAACTAAACGACGCATTACATCTATACCTACACCAATGAAAAGACATAGAAACTACATCATCAAAAAACAACGCCTGCGAATGAGGACTTTTCTATTGGTGGCTCCAAGGGCAACTTTTTTTTTTACCTTTTTAAGAACGCCAAATAACTATCACACATATATAACAAATCAATCTCACATGTCTTAAGCAGGACTCGAGCCCACAACCATTTGATTAAGAGGCATTCTCACACATGGGGGTATCATTGGGACACAAGCCTTTAGTTCCAAAGGCATCATTAAGACACACAAATAAGTGACGACATGGAACAATTTTTTAAAAGAGTTTTTTCGATAAATTTATCACTTTATAAAATAGTTAAGTATGACGAATATGGTTGAATCTCACATCTTGCCCAAAACTAGACGAAAACAAACGCACCAATTGTGCTTCAAACCTAACCTATCGTAGAATGACATACCAAACTTACAAATATTATATAAATTGACCACAAAAATTAATATAAAACCATTAGCAAATATGATTTGCATGTTTGGTTGTGCATGGATTTGTGTCCCACATTGATTCCTCCTTTATCAGGCCTCCCGCCCAAACTCCCGGCCACTGCCTCCGCAGCAATATTTTTGTATTGGTGGCTTCCAAGGGGGGACTTATTAAGGGGATTTTTTTTTTTTGACTAATCCATCTTATGTAGGTGAGTTTTTTGGGTTTGGGGGGCCTAAACACCTTAGTTCATCTTATTTCATACACACACCAAAACCTCTCTCGACACATTAAGAGGCTAAATAAGAGGTTCTAACAAAAACCACTTAATTCATATAAAAAAATAAACAAGGCCTAAGACAAACAAATAAGTGACGACATGGAAAACTTATAAAATAAAAGAATAAAAAGTATTTGTTTAAAAATTTAAAAATGAACCAAAATACTATATATTTATAAGTGCAATGTAATCTATTAACTATTTCAATACTTATTTCAATTAAACCACTCATCTATACATAAAAAAGTTGCACAAAATAATGCGACGGGTTGCAGAACTGAAGTTGTACAACTCTCATTGGCAGTGCACTTAACCGTTTTATTGTAGTATAGGTAAAACTGGTGGATTGATCGTTCTCTATGGGAATAATGAAGTATGTTCGTAGACGAGTTGATTTAAGAGAGCGAGGGAAGAATATTTTCAGTATATTATGTGTTTTATGAAAGCAAGTAAATTTTCGGGGCTTGATAGAGGTTTGTTTTAAGATATATAAACCTAAATTTTGAAGAAAAAGAAAATTAACGAGGATAAGTAAATTGGTGTGATTCACGGGATGTAAAAGCGTATTTACCGAATATGCACTACTCCTTGCTAGCTATCAAATTCTACCTATTGATTGTCACTCATTTGCTTCACCGTGTGTCGAAGATCCTTTTTTTAGTTTCTAATAATAGGCATGTGATGGCTAAGGTTTTGTAAACTATTGCTACAACGGATCTGATTAGACATGGCGTTATAGCTAGTTACTATATTATTAACTAGAGGGACGTGAGAACTAACTAGTTTGTAGTTTATGAAGCAACTAACTAGAGGGACGGGCTATTAACAAGGCTTCGTATTTTTGTTGGAAGAATGAAACACACACACACAAATCAAACAAAGGGTCAATATGATGATAAGAATAATAAACTAGCAAGTTTCAGCAAAACCTGAGTTAATACGATGTGGACTTAGCCTAACATAGCAATGGAAGAACAAGCACAAGATATAATCAAACAATTAAGGGTAAACATAGTTGATTGACTAAAGAAAATACTTAGGATCTATTTGGTGTGAAGGAATGAAGTAGCGACGAAATAGAATGCACGTCATAATGGAATAAATGAAGTAATAGAATGACGCATTACGATTATAATTTATTTAGTTGTTATGACAGAATGGAATGTAATCAATAATAAAAAGACTACAACAGCCTTTGATGATTTTTTTGGGTAGGTAGTTAATAAAGTGATTTTATGTAATTACGATTCCATTACAATATATAATAAAAAAATAAGGGACACTTAATGAATGAAATAATGGTTTTTGATGAAATGAATGATTTTATCTAATGAGTCATCGCACTCTATAATCGTAAACAAACATAACGTTTTCATTTTGTCGTAATGATCTTTTCCATTCCTACTCATTACGACGTACTAAACGCTACGTTATCTCTTCAATAATTCTTGTGGGCAAAATAGCATAAAAATAGCTAAAATCGTTTAGGGTTTATTTTTCAACAACTCCACACACAAAGTATATATATGAATAAGGCTTGTGACGTCGTTATGTCGTTAATCGACTTAGGGTTTTTGTCCACCGCCATACTATGACGACATCAACTTATGTGTTGTGACGGCATCTATAACACCCTCAATTTAGCGTCATGTCAGCGGAAGGGTCCAATGGTGTTACGTCATAGCACAATAACTCAAATCATAGAAAAGACTCAAAAAGAGGGTTTTGAGAAAATTTTCTTTCATACGAATCATATATGTTTTTACATCAAGGGTCCCAATAAGTTTAACAAATCATTTTTTTTGTTACATAACGTTTACAAATATTTTCAAAGGATATTTATTTAGCGGGCCTTCATAATCTCATCGCCGGAATACCTTTAAGGACCTGAGGTAAAAACATGCTAAAAGTCAACAATAATGTTGAGTGAATCCATAGAGTTTATATATAAACAATAAAAAAAAATTCCAAACACAAGTATCATTTTTTAATATTCATCGGGATATAACGATGTGGCCAAACAAAGTTATATCGGAGGACTATTATAAGCCTCATGACATCGAACCTTATCATATATTCAATATAATGCCCACTATACACCCTCGCTATGAGTGTATCTTATTCTTTATACAATGCATTTGTGGTGTCATATTTCTGACACATGACGATAGCTAGTCGTCACAGATTGGAGGTAGTAGCTCCAATTAGTACTTATTTTTTGTATAAGCGTATGCCCTATTTTCCCGGGCAATTAACCAATTCATGATTTCCGCGGGTCCTTTTATCTAGCGAGTAAGCTACTCCTATAATAATCAGGTACTAGCATACATTCGGGTCCCTTGTGTTCTATTTTAAAAACAAGCATGTTATCTCCCTCGCGGGTTTATAAAACAATTAAAGTGTAAAAATGCGAGGCTATGAACTCACTTGATAATATCGGAAGAAAGTAACGACGATAGACGAACTTGGACGTCGGCACATAATCACCCGGAACCTATACAAAATGTATGGGTCTTAGGTTTTATATCGGTAAAAATTAATAATAACTCCAAAATAGACAAGTATGTATATGTAGGTATGATGATCAAGTTATAATTGGGTAAATTAAATCACACTTAAGCTTTCTAAGTAAATTTTAAAATATAACATTTTTACTAGTTTTATTAATTGTTAAATTTCACTAGTTTTAACCCAATTTTAGTCCAAAGGCCCAATAAGCCCATTTATGAGTCTATTAAGAAAATTAGTCCATTTTATAAGTGCAAGATCAGATCTTAACCCATTAATTGGGCCCAAGTGGGTTGGGTCCAAAGTTAAGTCCAATAGGTCCATTCATATACATTGGGCCTAATGGCCCAATATGGTCATATAGTCCATTTTAAGCTTGTTTATAAGTTTATAGTAAATTTTCGGGTTCTCGATGTCGGGTTAAGTTTATTATCAGTAGGTTCATCATACAAAAGTTCCTAAAAGTGGGTCCTACCATGTAACATCCGGCAATTTTTGAAATTTTAAATGACTATTTTACCTTTTGACTTTCTGGGTCTAACTTGACTTTTTGACTTTTGACCTTTTATTGTCGCATAAAAACGATTACCGCGTAACTAGTAAAAATTTTCGAAACATATTTTAATAATAAATCATATTTACTATTACATACCTCGAGTACCATTTGTTTTTAAACTTATTTGACTCGAAAACGAGAAAATATATATATATTTCTTAAGTTGACTTATCAAAAACGACCCGCTAAATCACGTTTTTACGATTCGGACCCTAAAGCAATTTGATGTAAAACGAAATTCCGAACAACTTTTTAGTTTTGCCCGAAACCTGGAAACGAGCCGAAAAGGGCTAAAACAGCACCGTAAACATTTAACGAATAACCTACAACGCGGACACAAAAAAATAATTAAATTTGTTTTGTTATTTAATTATCAGTATTTATTTAATAAAAATATTAAATAAATTATTCATCATTTTAATGAAAAGCGTTGTGATAACGCAAATGCTCGACCTTAAATCCATTCTATTGCGAACGAGACGTAACCGGTTCACAAAACGAATAACAGATATTTTATTTAATGTTATAAAATATTTATGAAATATTATCAAATAAATACTCATTTTTATCGGAAAAATGATTTGAAAAACAATGGCGCGAGTTTCGCGACTCGAATCATCCGTTAAGTCGTCCAAACGAGTCCCGAACCACTTTTATCAAAACTATATAAAGAAAGTTACACAATAAACCCTCAACTATTAAACATATTACATTTAGTTTAAAAGTTTTATATAAATATAAAACTTATTTTCATTTTTTCATTTCCATCTCTCAAATATACACACACACAATTATAACTCTCTCCCCCACCATATTTTCCGGCCGCCGGAAACTTTTCCGGCAACTTTTCCGGCCAACTCCAAAAACACTCCTCATCACCGGATTTATTCGATCCCCACACCCACTCTCCTCCACGCGCCTCCCCCCTCCTCCGTCTGCCACCACAGCCGCTTCACACCACCACTTTCATCGTCACCACCGTGACACCATCTACATCATCATCGACGCCATCCCCACCATACGCGATAAACAAGCCGGCTACAACGCCGTCACCTTATCACACAAACACCCTCACCACTCCATCGTACCAGCATCAGCACCTCAACGTCACCATCTCCACCAACCACCAGCCACCATGAATGGTGCGTTTGGTTTTATAAAACGACCCAGAAGGGTGCGTCCGGTTTGGGTTTAGCACCAAGGGGGGGTGGGTTCGGTTGGAGTTTAACAGATTTGGGGTGCGTTTGATTTGCTTATATCACCGTATAGGCTGCGTTTGGTGTAGTAGAAGACGAACAAGGGTGTGTTTGGTTTTGTTGTAAACGAGATAGGGTACGTGTGGCTGTGGCAGCAACCGCGATTTGGTGCGGTTGGTTTTAAACAAATTGGCACCAAGGGTGCGTTTGGCTGCTATAAAACGCAGCAAGGGTGTGTTTGTTTATTCATGCTAACACCACAAAAGGCGTGTTTAGTTTTAAGGTTGACAACAAATTTGGGGTGCGTTTGGTATAGTGACAGCGGACTAAGAGTGTTTGTCTTAGTAGAAAGGCACCATAAAGGTGCGTTTGGCTGGGTTCTCAGCCAACATGGGTGCGTTTGGCTTGTGTCAATAGCCGTGGGGGCTATTTGGTATAATAGAGAACGCGAAAGTAGCGGTTGGTTTATAAAAATCAGATAATAACATTTAAAAGATTTCATATATACATTTATATATTAAACCGGATCTAAATGTGGTGTTGGTTAAATAAATATTTTATTTATTATTTCTGGTTCTGTGTTTATAAAAACTATTAAAAGATGTGGTTGGGTTTGCAACATGTATTGAATTGAGAGAAAATGATTAACTTTTGTTAATATGGAAAACTTTAAATAAACAAATAGGTCATGCCGGGATTTTTATAAACTGCTACGTTTAGTAAATTTTTACAAATCTACTTTATTTATTATCTTGAAAGGGTCTTAAGAATTATTAAATCGTGATGACCCGATAATTAAACGTAAGCAATAATTTTTGAGATTTCATTTATCTAGTCCACAACTTTACAACGTGCGTTTATTTGTATAAGGGAACTTTCTATTAAATCATTTGGGGATATCTGGGCGCGTGTCGAATTACTTAGTATCATTTATTTTATCACCTTTCTTATATAATACTTGGAAGGTACCATATAATTAGACCATTTCATTTCAATTATCACCTTTTAAATATAACGCATGTCGTGTGCTAAATACGCATCGAGTTATTCTTTTGGTTGTGTATCTTGTTATATAATTCACGATGTGAATTATACACATGGTCACTTTTCATTATGTAATATATACGGAGTATATTACACACTTTGCGTTTACTTTTTATTTATTTTATTTAACCAACCACCAAACTATTACAACTTTAAATCTAAATCTTTTATCAACGTGTCGCGTTGATGTACTCATTCATCAGAAAACCCAAGTACATTATCCTAGGCTAGTAGGATATAACCGTTAAGATAAACCGCAACCTCTTGGTCGAGCCGTTTCAGTTTTCCGTTCTGTCTGGCGCTTAATATGCGCATTCCCGCCAATCGTTCTTCATCATCGATGTGAGTTTATAGCCCCTCTTTCACTTGTTTTACAATTGCTTTACAAATCTCGGGGGAGAATACATGCTCAATACAACTTGTTTACATATTCGTTTGCAATATCTTTTACATACTTGATTTTGCAATTCATTACAAACACAATTACATGGTTTTGATTTTTACAAATTGGTCTCATTACTTTGTCATTACTCATTGCATTACACGTTTACGAAATTGTGTAACTCATCATTACAGCTTAATTACTTGATTTATATACATCTTTTCATACTTATGGATTTAAGTACTCAAAAGTGTTTATGAATACAATGGCTATTTTTTGGACACAAAGTGTTGTTTTTCGGTTATCTCTCTCTGTTTACGGTTTGCCTAAGTAAACATACCCACTATTGCCCATTATCATGAACTGTTAAATTCTTGACCGGAGGACCGGTTGAGGGAGAGCGAGTGTATAAATAGGATTATTTGGCGATTTACATCCCTTTTGGGTGAATAGCTTCACTAACGTTTTCGATGTACTGAAACACGAATGCATACATGTCGGAATAATTTGGATGTTACGGGTTTGAACATCTACAAGGGCCTTTATTTGCATTAAATTGCATACATAGATGCCGAGCTTCAGTGTCACGAGCTTAGCGCAACAGTAGCTATTAATTATGTGGTACTGTATCTGCTATAGTAGACCCATACATTTTGGAAAATCAACGATCTCACTGTCCATACTACTTATTGAACATTACTAATTTCTGAACACTTTTCATTATATTGCGGCGAAGCAATAAACACTAAACTCTTTTGGTTCTATATTTACTCTTACATTTTTGCGATTATTATAAGGATTGAAATGTGTTAGCCTCAAAATATTGAGTCGAACAATGGAAGTTCGTTCATAATTATATTAGGTCTCGGTCACTAAATTAATATACGTTGTAATAGGCTAGACGGGTAAACGGGCTCTTATTTGTAATCTAATCGGTCACGTGTATCGGGCGAAAGCCCAAGTAAAACCGAGCCCGGCCCGTAGAATTACTAAAGGCATGCAAGCCTATAAATACACCTCACCAAGGAAGGTGAGGTGGTTGGTTCATTTGTAACATTTCAAGTTAATCATCCAATTCCATTTTTCTCTCTAACTTTCTCTCTCTAGATTCTCTCTCTACATTCTTCCTAATTTTATTGTTAATCTTATTGAAGTGAAGTGATAAAGGGTTACCGACATTTGGTATCAGAGCCTCGGGTGTTTCTTGTTTGATTCGTGGTTTAAAAAATTCGAATTTCGTGTATCATTTTACTTGTTTGGTTCGAAATAGGAAAAACAAGCAAAAACCATGGTTTGATTTATATTTTCGTGCTTAAGTTGGTAAATCTTTTGTACTTTTCCGTGTTTTAAAATTTTAACTTGTAAATGCTTGTTTAGGGTAGTGGTTAGCTTATTTCATAAGCAAGTTGGAAGATTTGGGCTTATTCGCAAGTTAGAAGAAAAAATCGTCATTTGCGTTTTGACAAAATTTCTTGGTTGCGTTTTGAGTATAGAGACATTGCGTTTTGATCTCAAGACATTGCGTTTTGATCCTCAAGTCACTGCGTTTTGATATTTTTATATGTTGCGTTTTGACTCCACAGGTTGTTGCATTTTGTGTATAGAGACAAACGAGTACAACATTGAAAACGACTTGTGAAAGTGACCTTTGTACTTGTTGCGTTTTGATCATAAAAGACATTGCGTTTTGCTTAAGAAAAGGGAATGCGTTTTGCTCAAAGGACATTGCGTTTTGATCAAGAAAGTTGCGATTTGCTAAAAGCTTTGTTGCGTTTTGCTCAAGACAATTTCACTGCGTTTTGTTTAAAAGACATTACGTTTTGCTTGGAAGACGTTGCGGTTTGCTTAAAAGTTCATTGCGTTTTGGTCCTCAAAATTGCGATTTGCTCCTATTTTGATTGCGTTTTGTCTCCAAAGGTCGATCCGCGCATCAGGTGGTATTTTGACCGATTTGGGGAATCTATTAATCACCGTTTAATCAAAACATAACATCAAGACAAACAAACTTCATGGACTAATTACGATGACTTTGGACTTTAATTCGGACCACAAGGACAATTAATCAACAAACTTTAACAACAACAGTTAACTTTTCACGGTTTCTTTTTTGATTTAGTAAAATCCCGCGAAAGAATTCTATTTCTCAGTTTAATCATAGACTTGTAAAATCCAGTGAACGGTAATTCATTTAAAACCACAATCCAATCAACACTTCATAACACTTAAGATCCTTCAATCATTTTTCACTTCGTAATTCGTCAATCATTCATCATGACAACTCCAATTGTAACTTCTACAACCGACAGTCAAATGCATAACAACATAATGGCAGCAAGTTCAAGGGATCTGTGACAACCATGACTTGAGCTAGTTAGTCAAACCCTTAGTATTTGACTTTTATGTCTATGGTGATGTGCGGCTTATGTGAATTATGTGCTATATGTATGAATATGTGTTTATGAGGTAGTGGAAATCCATCGTTAGAATGTGAACATTCTAAAAGATTGGATTAATGGTGAAAAATGGTGATTTCCTTTCGTTCAC
>BQNB010125167.1:0-19816 GCA_026074375.1 Tanacetum coccineum
ACAAGCTAAAATCTCTATCCGATATACACGAGTCATCAAGATTCAACGATGGAAGAACCTGATCAGACTTGACATTATTCGTTTTGCCCGATTTAAGAATAGAGACATAAGAACCTAGTGAATTCCTCTCATTAGCATTAGAGGTGTGGGAAGGAGCAGAATGTTTACGTTCTCTATGAAAACGGGCAACATTTGCATGAAGATGGAAACATCCAATCCAAATGGTGCATAAGTTTGCGACAAGACGATCAATATTATCAACCTTAATAAACCTGACGAAAGCAAATCACTACATGCTTTAGATTTTTTATAAGGAATGAAAGCATCCACAACGACTCCATAATCATTACACACCTTCCATAGATCACGAGCCGTAACATGATCAGGCAAGTTAGTCACAAAAATTGAATGAGAGATTGATTGGGTTTGATCCTCCTTAGATTTATAAGACTTCCAATTGCGATCCCCCAAAATGAATAATCAAGCTGAAACCCAAGAAACAGAAAACTAAACCCAAAAAAAAGAAACCTTAAATCAAATTAGGGCTTGAAAGAAGAACACCAATGAATGAAAGAGAACTAAAAAGCAAATCTAACAAAACACAACGAATGAACCCTAAAATAGCAAACCAATCCCTATGGTTCCAAAGCAAGCAAACCTGTAAGAAACTTCGTTATGAGAGATCATCACGATGTAATAACACTTACGAGAACAAGGCCTTAGCAGGTACGTTACAAATGGAAGGTAGTAGATCAGAAGAAGTTAGGGATCTTAGTGGGAGCCATGTTTCACCAGAGAGAAAAGGGTTTTTTATAGATCAAAAGAAAAAGGTTTCGTTTTTATAGATTGCTACCACAATTCTCCACACTACTCCATTTATTACATTTTTTTAATACCTCCCAGCAATGAAGAAGTGTAAACAAGTCTCCATACTCAACTTGATATTCTATGTGTTCCCTTTGAAGATAGTCTCCGTCATTAGCTCCACTAGCATACATCCGAAAGAGGTCATCGTACACACTACAATAATTAGTAAGTTTCGGACGCATGGTCTTCTATTTTTCGTTAATCATATCATAAGTCTGACGCTTGGTAATTGGATATGTCGAGTGCATGTGGTTCATAATCTCAACTTAAAACCCCTTAGTATTTCTTATATTACCCGCAATGCTATCTTCGGATATACGAACCCAAGATCTGCACAATGCAACCTCTCTCTCAGTGGTCCATGAAACACAACGTGGTTCCTTGGCTTTTTGGTTCGTTTTATTCGCAGGTCCGGTTGGCGTCTTTGGTTCGTCTTATTTTTCGGTGCCGAGACTTGTATCACTTTTACTTTTTCGACGGGAGACTCCTCCTCACGATAGGACTCCGGAAACTGATATGAGTACATTTGTTCAATGTCATCTAAACTAAAATGTCAAATGGGAGATGAAGAACCGCCAACGTTAGGTTGAGATGAAGAGCTGCCAACGGTATGTTGTGAACCACATTCGTATTGGCCAAACATGTTTGGTTGTTGGTATGGGTTGTACGTATTTTGTTGTTGTGTAGGTACGAATAGCAAGTTATGGCATACTTAGTATGGTTGGGTTGAGTAGTATGGTTGGTTTGGGTAAATTAATTGTGGTGCTCAGAAGTTGATATGTTGTTGTTGTTGGGTTGCCGGTGGAGTATTTCGAAGACTGAATGCTCTATCTGGTGTCGGGGGAGTGTCTCGAGTAGTCCTTCGTTGACATTTGTGTTGTGGGTGTATTTTCTTAAGACATTTTTAGTAAATATGATAATAAGAGTATAGAGTATATAATTTGAAGTTGTTTTTAAAAATGTTTAAGTTTAAAAAGTATTTTTAAATAAACAAAATGGTAGCGGGAAAAAGTTTTTTTAATGCATCCGTTATATATTGCGGGGGCCACAATTTCAAAAAACTTGAAAATGTCACTTTTGTGAGCTTATTTTTCGATGACGCGTAAGTCTTGTCCGGTGAAGGGGGTCACGCGTGAAGTTTGGCTCTTACGAACCAATCGTGACTACCGATGTGGGTAGTCTTAGTGGGTTAACATTGAATTTTTATATTTGATGAAAGTGAACATCATGATACTTGGTTATATGCAAGTTGATTACGAATTTACCGCCTAGATAAGACCGTGTTTTATACTATGGAAGTTTATGTGCAACATCGTAAGAGAAAAGTTCATTTGAGGACAAGTTTTTACCCACATACTGAGGGACAAATTCACACCATTCATTTGAGTTTGATATAATGGTGGGGATCAATCTAAGATTTAATTTTATTTAATGGATAAGATTAAACCTTAAAAAACATCCACCACCCCTTCTTACCTTTGTGTTTTTAATTAAAACACATTTTCACCCTTATTTTTAAAAATTACATATCGCAAAACCGTAAAACTTTAAGATACATAACTTACACCATCATGACGAGCATTTAGTTATCTTTCAATAGATGGGCACTTTCATATACTTTCGACAAATTTTTTTTTTGTATTTTTTTGTTTTTTCTCGGTGCAGTATTTTGTTTGATATATCACATGTGATACACTAATCTGTAAGTTAGAACACTTCACATGCTTCCGTAAAACAGGTATAAATATTTTTGTGGAACTCCAACTGATTTATCGTTTTTGGCATTGAAATGTATATATCCTTAGCTTTCCAACCATTTATCATACATAATTTTTAGACCTTCAAATCAAAACAGTTTATTTATAGAAGTTGGTGAATATCGAATAATTTTATTTTTTATCATCAAACCTTGATGTATCTCTTGTGATATAAAATTAATTTGTACGTTCGAAAACAATCAAAGATGATTTTATGAAATAAGCATAAGTATGTGTGGTATAAAATTAAATGATTCTCATCATGTTTGACAATTAAACAATATAAAAACATCTTTACCATCTTCTAAACCAAATATCTAACATGGTTAGGGATCTCTAATTTTTAGTCTCTCAAGTTTGGTAATGTTAAACCAATAAAATAAAAGTAAACATAATAGTGGGGACACTTTCAACTAAAATATTAAAACAATTAATTTCCTCCCTCTCACACATATTTAACAGAGTGAACTTGAGAGTATTTCAACTGAGGTGATATCTTCCATTCAACTTTATTTGTGAAAATTAAATTTATAACACTATTTTCTCACAAAAACTATGTTTAACGCTTTTAATCCTACTAACTGTGATTATATCACATGTGGATAGAAAACATGTATTTAACATGTTTAAGAAAATTCAAAAATAACCACACAATTAGTGTCATATTATATTGTTTTATCACATGTGATATTAATTATATGTGGAATACCATACTAATGTAGTAGTATATTACTTTATCACATGAGATATATTATTTTTATTTATCATGGTTGATACCACAATGCTCTGAGGGGTAAATAATTGTTATGCTACAGGTGATCTTAGTTTATAAGGTATGGTATAGGTTTGGTGGTTAGGGTTTTAGGGTTTGGTATATGATTTAGTGGTTAGGGGTTTAGGGTATAGATTTTAAAGTTTATGTATATTATTTTTTCAACTTTGTGATATTAGTCTTATTACAACATAGTGGGTTAGATGGTTTTAGGTTTTGGTATAGGGTAATGGTTCAGGTGGTTTTTAGGGTTTTTTTTATAGATTTTAAGTTTATGTATATATCAATTGTGAATATTATACCTAGTGTTTAGGGTTTTTGGTATAGGGTTTAGTGGTTAGAGTTTTGGGTTTTTGGTATAGGGATTATGTGCTTAGGATGAGGGTTAGGGTTTTGGCAGAGGGTTAGTTGGTTAGGAGTTTAGGGTTTTGGTATTGGGTTTTTTAGTGGTTAGGTGTTTAGGGTTTTTGGTATAGGGTTTAGTGGTTAAGGGTTTAGGTTTTTTGTATAAGGTTTAGTGGTTAGGGGTTTAGGGGTTTAGGGTTTTTTGTATAGGTTTTAAAGTTTATATATATATATATATATATATATATATATATTATTTATATCTCTTGTGGTTTTCTATTCATAGTGGTTGGGGTTTAGGGGTTTTTGGTATAAGATTTAGTGGTTATGGGTTTAGGGTTTTTGGTATATGGTTTAGTGGTTAGAGTTTAGGTTTTTTGTATATGGTTTTGTAGTTAGGGATTTGGATTTTTGCTATGATTTTAAGGTTTATGTCCATATATACCACTTGTGATATTTTATTCACTAGTGGTTAGTGGTGTAGGTTCTTTTGGAACCAACAGAACACCAAAAATACTTTATTAAGATAGTTCTTTATTGTATAGGGTTAGTGTTAAGGGTTCAGGGTTTTTGGTATAATATCAGTGATAGATAACGTATGAAAACGGAATAAACCGTCTGAAAACGACCAAAAACGGACAATAATGTGCCAAAGCGGACAAAAACGTACAAAAACGTAAGAAAACGGACAGAAACATATGAAAACGAATAGGCACTTCTGAGACGACTGAAACTAACGAAACGTGCGAAAAACAAAACAAAACATGGCAAAAGAAGACAGCGTGTGAAAACAGTTGCGAAATAGACGAATCGTAAAAAAAACAGGTACGAAAACGTACGAAACGTAAGAAAACGTGCGAAAACTGACAAAAAATGTTGCAAAAAAGAGTTTCGAAAAACGGGAATAAGCGGTCATTGCGAAAGCTGAGAAAACGCGCAAGGTACTCCAAAACGGCGGCGAAAGCTGGCTGTAAAACCCCGAAAAGCTGGCGTAAACGCCGCGAAAGTTGACGAAAACTCAATAAAAGCTGACGAAAAACGCGTGAAAGTCGACTACAACGCTGCAGAATGCGGATTGGATAGCTTGCGAAAACGTATCGAATAATGTCCAAAAACGGACGAAAAAGTCTTTATTTTGTGAAAACAGTTGGCGAAAGCGAATGAAACATAAGAACAAAGTGTTGGAGACAGACGAACACGTACGAAATTCTTGCGAGAACACAAGAAAAACGTGCGAGGAACGTCTAAAAACGGACAAAACAGCGTGAAAAAACGTGCGAACACAGACGAAAAACGCGCGAAAAACGTTGCGGAAAACAACGAAATCGTGCGAAAACGTGCGGAAAGGAACCAAAGTATGAAAACTGTTTTAAGAACGTAAAAAGCGAAAAAAAAACAGTAAAAAAACGTAAAAAAACGTACTAAAATGTCTAAAAATCATTAATTTCAATTCTTGGGCAAGATTTGCTAACTCTACAAAATAATGAGGAGTGTTAGTGTGAGTTTTAGTAAATTTTCATTTTGATCACTCTTTATGGTTTTTTTTAATTTTAAATATTGTCTTTTCCCATTTTTTAAATCTAATGTTTTTTAAAATGAATTGTTTAGATTAGTCCACTTTTAGCTTTTTGAGCTAAAAATTGTCATCTAAAATAACTCACCTCATATGTTATTTTGGACACACAGTTATTATGCTTCTAAGTATAAGTATCTAGCTGTTATGTTTTGGGTGATCAGTAGGCGCTGTATGGCTGTTTGTTTTCGAATTACCTATTATCAGAGATATCTTGCTGGTACAGTATGTTTTAGTTTGGTTATGCTAGTTTGTCTAGTTGTTCTCAGCTAGGTTGTATACAAGCTTTGGGTTTGTTTTTGTTCGATGCTTGTTTTTTTAAGTTGTAATCATTTCATGAATTTGGTAATATATTTTATGCTTTTTACCAAAAATAAAAATAAAAAATAAAGAATACAGTTAGTAAACTATGAACGTCGGAATGGTCGTTTTATTATCTTTCCTTATATCAATGTCCATACAAAACGCTTATTACTTCATAATATTCATTTTTATCATATAATTTTAAATTATTGTTTAACAAATATTTTCTTATAAGTTAGAATATGCACTCACGAGTCACGACAAACATATCGAACATTTATAAATCCAATCTGAACTTGCAAAATCTTTTTGATCCTTGTCGGCAACATATAAAAACCTTATAAAAATAAATCTGCTCAGTATTATATTTTATCGTACACTATACTCTATAGTAGTATCTTGACTAAATTAAGTTGTCATATAACCATACAAACTTCAAGACAAAAAAAACACAAGACGATCTATTCATATAAGCCATACTGAATAAAAAAAGAAACATGTAATGAAAACTATGTTTAGTACACCAGATTTAGAGGCACCGACACTTTTCTCTTTCCTTTAACTGTCGGCATTTTTTTGTTTCACATTAATACAGTAATAGTCAAGTTCGTTCATATTGCTACCCTCACATTAACGATTTACATCTAGATAGTTTGATGAAAATTTAGTTGCCACGTAATCATTTTTCACAATTTAAAAGACTAAGAACCCTTTTTCAAATGGCATAGATCTTCAAGTCATCAAGTGAGTTTTTCTTTTCTTTTTTTAAGTTTTGATGCAACTATCAACAATCAACTACTTTGCATAAGTGATTCTTTTTGCATAAGTAAGTGAGTACCTGCTATCAAGTAATATTTCAACAACTTTGAAAAGTGATCTTTTTGCATAAAAGTAACTACTAAGGATCAATTCTTTGCATAAGTGATTCTTTGCATAATGCTTTTGCTTTTAAAAAGAAGAAGAAGAAAAATCAGTTCTTATTTGATTCTTATTTTGCCCTTTATAGTTAGCCGGTCTACCCTGAAACGTGTTTGCCGTGATCTTGGAATACACACTTGGCCATTGCCACCTCGCAAAAAGAAATTTGCCCCTTTTGGTATATACACTGCTGTGTTACTGCTGGTAGGGCTTAAGAGGTGGAGTTGTTCAAGTAATCATCATGGAGTTTCACCTACGTGGTGGACTTGTGACAAACATAAAGATTTTGTTTCAAAATCAAAGATGTCAAGAGAAGCAAATGACTCCACAGGGGTTACAAGTCCGTTAACTATTCTTCCTATAGCTGAGCCTGCTTGTCCGACACCTTCTACTTCCAAGCCCCCACAAGAACAGTTTGGTATATATGAGGCAGCATTTTTATTGATGGGTTTAAAACGCTGGAGAAAGAGGTCTGCAGTAATGAGCACACTTCCCTACAATGATAGCCTTGCTATTGGCATGCTTTCAAATACTATTGATACGTTTCATGCATTTTCAAAGCAAGATGTTGATCTTTTCTTGCATACAAAGAAGGTGACAGTGAAGGCAACTTTTGATCATGATACCGTAAAGTTTCAGTTCCCTATTTCATCTGGACTTCTCCAGCTGAAAACCCAAGTGGCACAAAGGATTAGGCTAGAAAGCACAAGATTTGATCTAAAATATAGGGATGAAGACGATGATCTGATACTCATTGCTTGTGATGCTGACTTACGCAACCTTATGCCACTTTCAGCGACCTCAGGTAGCAACATCACTCTTAAATTATTCGTTGAGATGGTTCATGATAAAAAAATCTAATAATGGTAAACCACGATAAAATCATTTGAAGAGTGTAGAATATACATTATAAAATCAACATGTTTTAATTAAGTTATTTATTGTATATATTCTTTTGTAATCTTGTCGATAGTATACTGTATATTGTATGTGTGTAATCTTGTCGTGTTCTCAAATGTTTATGACAATTTAGATTCAACTTATAGTCACACATATTTTAAGACCTTTATCAATTTGTATCTCCTAGCTTGTTCTTTGATGGAAATAGAATTTTCAGCTATTTGAGAAAAAAGATTTAAAAAAACAAAAAACAAAAATAAAAAGTCTTACCTTACAATATATAAGCTCATAAAAGTCATACTTGATGCAATTGATGAGTAGTATAGCGTCGGGTCATGATCTTACCTTTAAATCAATCAAGTAATACTTGGACAAAAATTGATAATAAGGTCACACATAAAGTTCAACGCTTTGAAAAAGAGACTTTCATTCCACGAGATTACAATTCGTCCTTTGGTCCCAAAAATTCAAGACCGTCTTCACAATAAAGACTTTAGAGCCTTTACTCTCGCGCTGCAATCTAGAAAATTCACTTCTGACGAAGGGAGATTTTTAATTTAACGATTGCGCATGCAATCGCTAAAAGTCCGTTAAACGACAAAAAAATTCATGGTCTCGTCTTTGATTAAAACCTTTAGGGCACGTTTGGTAGAGAGAATTTCAAAGATTAAAAATAAAGCAGAGAATTGAATTTCTTAAAAATGAAATCTAGTGAGAAAGTTTAATGAATTTCATTGTTTGGTAGCGTCGAAGATTTGATAAAAAAATAATCATGCAAATCTTTTTTCCTTAAAAAAAAATTAAATAGAAAAATAAATAAATAAACAAATAATAATAATAAGAAATATTATTATTATTATTATAATAAACAAGGTTTTTAGCCTGCGCTTCGCTGCGGAGCGCAGGGGTATTTTTTTAGCCCGCGCTTCGCTGCGGAGCGCAGGGGTATTTTTTTTGATCGAACAGAGCAATGTGTTTCGTTCCACGAAACTATAATAGAATCTGGAAAATGATACATCAAGTGGGCTACGGTGTAATGAAGTTAAAGCAACAGGAAAAATTAATACTGGTAAGACAAATGTTGCAACACAAAAGTTGTAGATAAAAGTTCAGTGTTTGCGGCTGGTTAGTCCATCGAGAGCTGAAAGTTACAGTTATATTAACATGGTGATTACAAACGATAGGTAGCGGGATATGTTTTTGTTTCGACACGCAGCTTCATTTTTTCATCTTAGCCTGTCTTTGGAAACAAAATGTCACTTGTAGCTCCACTTTGGTTTGTCTTTTTCAATTGGAATCTGTAAAAGAAGAAAAAAAGAAATCAAAATGTTGATATTGTAACTAAAGCTGTGGCATACTTTTTTTTCAGAAGCGACAATACAATATCAGGATGTCATTACTAACAGTGTGTTTTGTTTATCGTGTTTTGTCTTATAAAAGTATAAGCTTACATGTAACCTTTTTTCTACAACACAAACCGGTAAAAAGTATATGTGAAAAAAGCAACCTGAGGAGTGCCTGCTAGTTGAGTAACTGCTAAAGATACCATTTATAAAAAACAAAGGAAAGTGGGCAATAACAAAAAGCCAACTATATGCATAACAGAAGATTCAACTTAAATCGTTGTCCACACCTATGAGCATAACATGTTTTGACATTGAACACGATAAAATTCAAATAATCCAAAGAATGAAAGAAATCTACCATTGTTAGATGTGTTTGAGGAGATTTATGATCCTTCATGTTCATTGTCACATATTGGGTTAATGAGGTCTTCATCCAATAGGTCTTGCCAAACATATGATCCCTTTGTATAATCTGTTAATCATTTTTTTGATTTATGTGTGCGACAAAACACTTTTTGTAAGACTTTAGTTAAAATAAAAATTAACAACGACATTATGATAAACACAATTAGAATGTCAGCATTTTCATAAAGAAAAAAGGAATTTCAACACAACAAAATGGTGGTGTTTTACTTTCAAGTCTTGAGGTTTTTATGTATCTTTTTTTCCCTCAGCTATTCCCCAACCTAAACAAAGTGGTTTTCTTGCTCATTATTTCTGGGTTTAATATCTACGTAAAAAACCTTATCCAAAATCTATACAAACTGAAAGTTCCCTAATTTGTGTTGTAGTTTTTGAAAGTATACTCCTTTTTGGGGGTAAACCAAAAACTAATAACCGCACAGATTCTATGGAGAAATTATACCTTCTGTTTATATGGTTCACTTGTAGTAACAATAAGAAGTTCTGCAGTTTCCTCGCCAAAAACACGAAACATGCTAACTGTGACAAACTTAGACCTACAAATGCAGCAAAATATTTATTAAAAATGTCGCTACAAAAGTTTAAGAAATTAGAAAGGAGTGATTTTGAAAAGCAAAAAAATAAATACAAAATGAGAAGTGTGGCTTACTTAATTGTTAGCATCGCAGTGCATACTCTTGAAAATTCAAATGAGTCCCCAATATTGTTCATGTACGTGTGTTTCCTTGAATAAGCTTCAGGGTGCACTTGACTGTTCAACTGGTTTCTTGTGACCCTGCTTTTGTCTTCTGGCAACTCAAAGACGACTCAAATGCAGATGATGGTTCAGCAGAACCTAAAACAGAGCAACAAAGAGTAAGCAAATACCGAAAACAATATATTGCAGGCTAAAATGTGTTAAATGAAAATCGATTTCAAAGAAAGAAGCTTATCACCTAAACAAATATGATAAGCAGTACGTAAGACGGTCTTCTGCCCGTGTAAAACACATATGTAATAAAACATCATAAAAATCCCACGAAGCTTTGAAGTCGGCAGAATTGTTCTGGAGGCTCAGAGAGACAAGGGACTGGAAAAAAAGGATACGTCCGCCATGGCTGCAAGTGCAGTAACTTTCCCCGCCAAAATGCGAAGAATCTCAGTTTTAACCCCCCGTCGCGCAAGACTCATCACAGCCAATATCTGTGTTTATAAGCCAAGCCAACTGTTGGTCAGTATCAACAAAGCATAGACAAAGGGTATCCGACCCGCCATGGGTACAAACACCAAGCTCATGGTGTTGCCCCACCAGGATACGGGTTACTTTCACCTATTATGATCAAGAACAAATAAGCTGCCATATGATAACCAAAGCAAGAGCCAAATGTAACCAAACAACAAACCAATCATCAGAACATCGCATTATAAATAGGCGCAAAACAGGCTTGTCAAAACATGGGATCAAACTTGCAAGTGCAAACCAATAATCAGAACATCGCATTATAAACATGCGCATAACTCGCTTGTCAAAACATGGGATCAAACCTGCAAGTGCGGGGAGGGGATAAAAGAGTATACGACCAGCCATGGCTGCAAGCACGAAGTCGTGCTGCCCATCAGCACGAAGAATATACGGCCCTTCAAGAATGTATCACGTTGGGAATTCTAATAATTTGTTTAATCGATACAAATTGCGACCCTGCTCTCGCGGAAGCTACCGCAACTTAAATAAAAAATGAATTAAGGAATAAGACATTAGCAATCGCCCCGCGAAGACAGACGTTCAGAAAGGTTCTCGAGATTCTTAATCCAAGATGCGGGTCGATTTCACCCCCACGACCCACAATAGATTCATCACACACCGTGGCTACAAACACCACTCGCATGGTGTTGCCCAGCCAATAGACCAAGTTAGTTTTCGAAATGGGAAATGAAAACACGAATGTATGGTCCTGTTATATATATATTCAGTATCTTACATTTTAGCCTTACAAAAAGAACATACTACATCACAAAGGAAATAAGCAACCAAACTACACATTTGACTCAACAAACAAATAAATAATCAATCAAACAAACAAAACGGTATGATTTTCATAAAGTTTTAATTAGATGACGTGAAATATTTTGAAGTGTCGGGTGCAAAAAACGACAAAGATAATCATATCAACGTGTGATTTTTTTAAACGGTATAGTTTTGAAACAATCTTATTAAACTAAAGAGTATTTATCATGTCAACCCATCTTGTCAATTTGATCTAACAACATAACGGGGTTGCATACAGCTACTTTCTGAAGTCAAAACATAATGAACATAAAGTCAAAATTATGACTATACAGATCATGAATATCACTTCGCTCACACTTAGTAAACTACAATCTTTAGCAACATAGACACAAATAATCGAAATTTATATATATCATATTCCCACAACCATATCTCATAATTTCAAGATTGTCATAACAAATTAAACGAACAAATCCACCTGAAAAGTTACAACAGTTACTTGATATATCATTCACTCCTTTTGGTCTGTATATTGATTCTCACTAACAAAAAAATTTCCAGCATTCATTTTTATATACATATGATCAAAATAAAGATATCCAAAATTATGCAAACACAAATAATACAGTAACAATTCAAAATCCAAACAGGAAAAACATCAAATACCTAAACTACATTACACAATTATTCCTATTACGACACATCTAAGCTGAAACAAATGACCCAAAATTCTTCAAGAAACTTAAAACATATATGCAACTTTAGTTCAGCTACTCCTATGTCTCAACAGCAAAACCATAATAACTTATATTCTATGTATATTTTAAGTAAGGACGCCCCCATATTCCACACTTACTCTCAAAGGCTACAAAACAATTCAAACACTAAAGCCTAAATTTTTTAGCCGAAGAGAAAAACCAAAAAAAGCTCACAAGCCAAAAAAAAAAGTTTAAACAAACACCCTCTTCAGAAAAGATAAAACATAATTTTTCAAGATAGTCTCAATTGAATTTATATTTACAAAATAAGCAAAAAAGAAGTTCATGCCATGAGCATCGATCTAATCTCATAGTTAAGTCTCTTGCTTTGTATTAGTGAGTAATATAGAGATTAATATGAAAAGGGTGTAACCTATGAGTATTCCTGGGATTGTAGTTCAATCGGTGAGAGCACAACTACCCATCTATCATCACCAATGTCACCAACCAACCACCAACGCCACACACCATGAACGGGGGCAACTAAGAAGTTGGTGGCATCGAAGAGTGCGTATGATTTCGTTTTTAGAGAGAGAGTGACATGAGTTTCTGAGATCCATTTCATGGTGGAATTATTAAAACACTACTTTGGTTAGACGAATAAAGAATGGGAGAGAGAAAGAGAGAAAAAAAGAGAGAGAGAGAGAGAGAAACGGTAGGCAGTTGAAGAATGCTCTTTCAGTTACTTTTCCCATATTCAAAAACTTAAAGTCGGCCTAAACATGTATATTTTGAAGAGTTCATATGTAAAAGCAACATTTTAGCTGGTATATTTTGAAGAGTTCATACCTGTCGAAGCTTTTTAAGTAGCTATCCCCAAACCGCCCGAACGCCGCTAATCTCCCAAAAAGCTTGATCCAGATCGTCTTTATATCCTGCTCCACAAACCAACGAATACATAATAAACATACAATTATGTCTCATTAAGTTGGAGTATTAAAGCCCAAAAGTAAGTTGGAAATAAACAGACCTGATAAGCCAATCAAAGGTCGAAAAATGCTTTTCTTTGCTCCATTATGATGGCCATACCCGGTATGTATAACAATACCAAATGAGGCTCAGACTTATGAATATAGTAGCGGTACCAAACACCCGACGCAACTTCAATCACACACACGGTGTGACTACGTAGCCAAGTTACATGTCTCGGTAAACTACACTATCATCATCGCCTATAACATTTTATCTAATATTATGGGCATACATATCCTTTTTCACAGATCAATATGGCTTTCAACAGAAACTTCATAAGTACCAACGTACGGGTTACTTTCACCCACCATGATCAATAAGAAATAAGCTTACTTGAGCTAACCTGGCCATTGCTTTTGAATTATCACAAATGCTGAAAATACCGCTCATTTTCAGCGATCGACTTATTCAACAAAGTATTTTCACAATAAGAAATAAGCTTACTTGAGCCTACAAATGATGGAAATACCACAAATGACGATTGCTGAAAATACCACCATGCTGAATAAGAAATAAGCTTTTCCTGCGTACGCGTTCGTGGAGGTATGACAAGAAGCAGTGGTCGTTGGTGTGGTTTGACTTCTACAAAATTCCGCTGTGCACTTTGATGACAAGTAGAAGATTGTTCAAGCTACATCAATGTTTCAGAATCTGCTCAAGATAGGGATGTTGGTTTGGGGGGAAGCTGATTCAGAAACTTCGCCAAAAAGGAGTCTATGAAGAAAGCTTTTCAAGACATGCTGCATGAATTGGGGGGAAGTTAATCCAGTTCATGCATACTACAATGGTTCCAGAACAAGTAAAGACAATGAAGATCCAAGCTGGAATACAAGTTTCAAGACCAGGAGAACTCAGAAGACAACTTCAGCTTTGGAAGATTTTATTTAATTGTATTTGTACTTGTTAGTAACATTGTAAGTAATTCCGTTTGTGTCCACATATTGGGGGAAGATTGTTAGCATTAAAATATGTTGACTAAAACGGAATTACATTAAGTCGTGTCGGTTATGAACTAGGACAATAAATGTGTTGACTAGACAATAAATGTGTTGACTAGACAATAAATGTGTTGACTAGACAATAAATGTGTTGACTAGTCAACATTATGATTGTTAGGAAACCAACACAAGGACAATAAATGTGTTGACTAGACAATAAATGTGTTGACTAGTCAACATTATGATAGTTAGGAAACCGACACAAAGACTATAAATACCCCCTCCTATACTTCCATAGGAGGGGAGAGGATTCATTTGTAACATTTCACATAAGGTGTGTGTGTGTTTTTCTCTCTCCTATCACACACACATCTTTCCCTTTTTTTCTCTCATCATCAATAATATGGCTACTTATTTGTTTCATCCTCCCCGACCTCCGGATCTTGTTTTTCCTAGTGTTTCTTATGGTTAACAAGGTTGCTGAGGCGAGAGATTCTCGCACTCAACCATCCGTCCACCCTGCGCAGCAAGAGCAAAATCAAGGGTCTTAGCAGCGTCATACAATTTTAACGTGCTAAAAAATTTACCAAAATAGGTAAACTAAATTTACTTGAGCTAACCTGGCCATTGTTTTTGAATTATCACAAAAGCTGAAAATACCACTCATTTTTAGCAATCGACTTATTCAGCAAAGTATTTTCACAATAAGAAATAAGCTCACTTGAGCCTACAAATGATGAAAATACCGCGAATGCCGATTGCTGAAAATACCACCATGCTCAATAAGAAATAAGCTTATCCTGCATACGCGTTCGTGGAGGTTGCTGAGGCGAGAGATTCTCGCACTCAACCATCCGTCCACCCTACGCAGCAAGAGCAAAATCAAGGGTCTCAGCAGCCTCATACAGTTTTAACGTGCAGAAAAATTTACCAAAATAGGTAAACTAAACCATTAACTGAATCACACATAGAAACCCCAAGAATCACAAATGGAGTTTTTTTTGCATTATACCTTATATATTAACCATGAAGATCGTTCCCCCGAGGTGCTTTTAATGCATTCATTAAACACCCCCGCCAACTCGATTCAGGCGCCCCGACCTGCTAAAAGTCGGGTGACCTTCATTGTTTTGACACGAATGACATTTAATGTTTTACCTGATCCATACCCATCCTTAGAAAACACACGTATACACATACGTGTTCTTCTCTAACAAAACACACACATAACCTACCACCCATTAAAATACCGCAAATGCCGATTGCTGAAAATACCAGCATGCTCAATAAGAAATAAGCTTTTCCTGTGTACGCGTTCGTAGAGGTTGCTGAGGCGAGAGATTCTCGCACTCAACCATCCGTCCACCCTACGCAGTAAGAGCAAAATCAAGGGTCTCAGCAGCCTCATACAATTTTTACATGCTAAAAAAATTACGAAAATAGGTAAACTAAATTTCCCCCTAATTTATCACACCTAAAAGAACAACTCTTACACTCTGTTCTCAAGTTTAATTTTGAAGGGAAAAGAAAGAAAACTTAAGCAAATGTGTGTTCTTGAGTTTTTTTAAGGAAGGAAAAAAAGGAAAATGAAAGGAAATTGTTGGCTAAAACTTTCCTCCCAAAAATGGGAGGAAATGGAAGGAAAGTAATACTTTACATGTCAAAAGACATAATTGTCCTTGCTTTTTTAACTTGAAACCTCTCAAACATGGGCATAATTGTAATTGAATCAACTTTTTCCTTTCTTTTCCTTCAACTCAAGAACACAAATATTTTTATTAACTACTTAAATTTTTCTTTATTTTACCTTTCTTTTCTTTTCTTTTAGTTTCTTTTCTCGTGGTTTAAAACTCGAGAACGCAGCGTTATAGCAACCATTAACTGAATCACACATAGAAACCCCAAGAATCACAAATGGATTTTTTTTTGCATTTAATCAACGAAAACAGAAATCAAGAATGGGCCAACACAAAATTAAATCAAAATTACTAACCCCATAACCAAAAAATCTCATTGAAGAACCAAACTTGAACAATCGTGAATACCCCACAATAAAAGTGTCACAAACCTACAATAAAATCAGCGTCTGCAATCATATTATGAAGCATAGAACCAATCAACTCAACACAACGAAACCCAAAACCCCCCAAGATTTTTGTCGATTAATATGATTTAGGAATGAGAATGTTTGATTTAGGGATATTGATTTTGGAAAAAAGTTGTAGGAGAAAAACGGTGTGGTAGGTTTTGTGTGTGTTTTGTTAGAGAATAACACGTATGTGTATACGTGTGTTTTCTAAGGATGGGTATGGATCAGGTTGGGTGGCCTGAGTTGGGTCAAGGAAGTCCGGCAGCAGCAAACAATCTCAGTCTTTAATAATATAGTATAATATCATAGTCGTTAAAAAAAAATTAGTGAGCGTCTTTTAATGTGTGCTTTTTACATACGTGGAACTATCTATTAAGTAGTTATTTATTATTACTACATGTTTAGTTTATATTACTGAAAATCATGGTTTTTTCCACTTGAAATTAAAATTATTGTTTTTGTGTAAACAATTGGACTGTAAGCAAAAGTTCTTGTATAAGCTCAAAGTTCAACTAATGAGACAAATCAATTGAATTTTATAACATTTGGCTAAGAAGTCTTTTAAATTTGCTGAAGAAGTCTTTTGATAAGAGAACTTTGGCTAAGAAGTCTTTTAAATTTGCTGTAGATAATCCGTGAGAAATGAAACCATGTGGACATTTTTAAATTTGCTGAAGAAGTCTTTTGATAAGAGAACTTTGTCATGTATTTAATTGGTCCATTAAACATTAAATCATTGCATGTCCTTGCAAACACGTAAGGAACAGGAGATTGACTTGTTATACATCTAGCCTCAAGGATAATATGTGAAAGACATATATAAAATTGATTTAGCGAAGAAACGTAGAAGAGACTATACACTCGTTTTGAGAAATGTGACCATTCCTTACAAGTCAAAAGTTTATACGATGTCGTATGTAATCGAAATCTACACTTACAAATACGCAATAGCTCCGATATTTAAGTCTATGTCAAAAAAGTTTGATGAATATTGCATACTACAATTTCTTTGGATCTTTATTTGTTCACACCCTAAAGTTCAGACACTTTTCCTTTTGTATGTGTATTTATGTCCTCATGCACATGTTGGGACACAGTCTCTTCTAGGGGTGTAATCGAGTCAAGCCGAGCTCGAGTTTGACAGAACTTGAGCTTGGCTTGAAAAGAAAATAGTAGGCTTGAGCTTGGCTTGATAGCTCGTCAAGCTTTAACCATATAGGCTTGAGCTTAGCTTGAGTATGATTTGATTAAAGCTTGAGCTTGGCTTGAAAAGCTTGAATGTGTACAAAATTAATGTATTTAATAGTCAAACGCTCAAACTCATCAATAAACATATACATAAAGTAAAACAAACAGTTTTTAATATAATTGCCGTTCAAAAAAAAAAAGTAAAACAAACAAAAATCATAAATGAAAACCAAGGTAGATCCATTAAACATTAATAAAACTAACAATGACATTCTCGTACTAAAGTCTAACATTAGAATGAAACATAAACCAAAGTACTAATGTTCAAACGTACAAAGTATTTCAACAAAAACATACATTAACCAAAGTACTAATTAGTTTTTTTATTAGTTTTGGCTAATGTTCTCAAAAGTCAAAACTATGTATGAAGAATACAAAACACTATAATATAAATCGTTAGATTAATTAGGTTAAATGTCATTTTAGAATACATTATTTATTTATTTATGAAATATGTCTTTATAATTAAGTTAATACTCAAATTACCATTTAATTACTAATATGATTTAATTATATATTAAAGCTCGAAAAAACTTGATAAGAACTTGAGCCGAGCTATCAAAAGCTTGAGCTTGACTTGTTATAGGTTCGAGCTAATTTTTGGGCTTGAGCTTGATAAAAGCTTGGCTTGATCGAGTCAAGCTCGAGCTCAAGCTCGAGTTGCTTGATTAAAGCTTGACTTGATTACAGCCCTAGTCTCGTGGCTTAAATTCTTTCACAATTTAAATATATTTTCATTAAAGGCCATGCCCAAATAGATTCATAGACAAATACTTGACTTGCATTCTTACAAAAAGGTTGAATAATGTGTCTCATCTAATGAAAGTAGCTGCAAAGTGTTTTACATATTTCCTGAGTGTAATCTACATATTTGAAACGTAAGAATATGACATTATAGCATTTTTAAGGTTCAAGTTATAATGATTGATCTACTAGACCTTGGACTTCGGTAGTACTTAACCACTTTGTTTCAGTGTTTTTGTCCTGTTTTTATTAGTGTATCACTATGATATATTTCAAGGAAATTTCACTTGTCGTTATAACAACAAATCAGTAATAATATTCTAACCGTTTATTCATTAGAGAGTACTTTCTTTTAACAATAAATCTAACTTTTTTACGGATATGTATAAATTTAAAAACTTTTGGTGTACTATACATTTCTATAACTAGATCGAGGTGACAAAATAAGTTAAGAAACGAGTGACAACTAGCAGCACAATGGAAAAGAAAAAATATAAGTTACAATTTATTAAACTAGTTGGTTACCCGCGCATAGCGGCGGTAATAGAAAATTTACTAACTCAACTCTTTACGCAATTTCATACCCGCTTAGTAATTTCGTTTCACAACACTTTAAATGTATGTGTTCGTTGTATGTGTTCGTTTGGGTTTCTCGTAGCTTTCCCGCAACACCATATTAACATCATCATTCTCGCATGTAAAGAGACAACACACTCTCCGAAAGTATATAGTTTTAACGTATCAATTTTATATTTAATTAAGGTTAAAGTTGTAAAAAATATAAATCAACATAAAATAAACCCACTAAAAATGTAAAAAACAAAAAAATTATAAAATATAACAAAATGTATGTTGAATTAAAGAGCACAAAATTTTAAAAAATATGGTGAAATTAGATCATAATAAAATTAAATTGATAAAAAGATATTTCAATTTGAAAATAAAGGTGATTTTTTAATCAAAAGGTGACACATGTCACTTTTTGATGTGATTCCCAAAAATTAATTTTTTTATTTATTTATATTTTTATTAAATGAAATATAATATATTTTTTATTCTTTATCTTAATTAAAATATAACAAAATGTATGTTGAAGTAAGGGTTAATTACTTGAAAATGTATTATACTTGTCACTTTTTGTTATTGTGTGTATCGAACTTTTTTTTTCTTATTGTGTGTATTGAACTTTCAAATTTGGACATTTGTGTGTATTTTTGCCACTATTCAGCCATGTAAAATGACCATTTTACCCAAATGATCATTTTACATGGCTGAATAGTGGCAAAAATACACACAAAGGTCAAAATTTGAAAGTTCAATACACACAATAAGAAAAAAAAAGTTCGATACACACAATAACAAAAAGTGACAAGTATAATACATTTTCAAGTAATTAACCCTTGAATTAAAGAGCACAAAATTTTAAAAAATATGATGAAATTAGATCATAATAAAATTAAATTGATAAAAAGATATTTCAATTTGAAAATAAAGGTGATTTTTTAATCAAAAGGTGACACATGTCATTTTTTGATGTGATTCTCAAAAATGAGATGGATGGTCAAGATTGCACCTCATTATCTTAACTTTTAATGGGTCCACATTATAAATGCTTTATATAGTAGTATAGATATAGATATAACCACGTAACCAACTAAACGATTATTGTTATAGGCAAATATTATCAGCATGAAAAATAATATAGTACTTGTTGTATATATCCTACATAAACTCGCTGTTCATCCTCTCAAATACACGATCAGCAGATCGTTTCTTTAGTCCAGCAAGTTGCAATTCCCACACCTTCTTTGAACCATTCCCTTTGTGATCATCAAAATAAATGTGCCCTGAATCACATGACCCAAAAGATTCAACC
>BQNB010125168.1:2540-19816 GCA_026074375.1 Tanacetum coccineum
GCTCCGAACCGGTTAACCGAAACCGGTTCGAAAAACCGGTTCCAAAAACCGGTCCCCGAACCGGTCAAAACCATAAAACCCCAAACCGGTCTCAAACCGGCGGTTTGACCAAGAACCGGACCGGTTTTGGTCAAAACCGGGTTCGACCGGTTTCAGTTTCCGGTTTTTCTATCGGGTCGGTTCCTCGAACCGGTTTTATTTCCCTATCTATCTAGGAAAAAACAGCAGATATGTATTAATGAATTGGACTTAAAGTTCGGGTCTTCTTGACTTCTTGGTTGAAAAAGCCTCAAACTGTGTTAGTGGGCTGTTTTCAATATCCATCATAGGTTTACCCGTGGGCCGAAAAATACATTTGGTTCACAAGTTATCCCATTAAAAAATAATCTAGACTTTCTAGGCATTTAAAAAGATAATTTGGATGTGCATATGGTTAAATTTGGAAAACTACCGTAAAATATTGATATTGAATTCTATACTCGAATCAATAAGATTGAATTTAAGATTAATTATTTACTAGTTTTAATGCCCGTGCACGCACGGGGTTTAGACATTATGTTTTTTTAAATACATGTATGATTTTTATTTTTATTTTGTTTTATAAGTTATGTTATAGAGTATTATCGAAATCATATGAAGAGAATAGATTCATATCTTATATATATTATATGAGCTTGAGGATAATTACTAATTTTTTTTTCTTTTGATTTACCTGTTAACTAACTCGACATTGTGAGCCGACTAATCTCTACAAAACTACTCTTTTAGGTAGCCCGAAGTCGGCTCATGTGAACCTTCGAGGCCACAAGGGGATTAGTTTTCTCCTCGTTATATTCGAACCATTGACCTCCACTTTGGAAGGCTGGTTATCTTACCGTTGGGTATGCAGTTGATATTGTATATGTTTTATGATTCTAGTTGCATTATTGAGTCAGCTATACTTAAGATTAATGGTCACACTTTGTGTTAAAACATGTAAAAATTTAGCTTCGCAATCGAATTTAAAAGCATCAAGTTGAGTTATCAAAATCGTCAATATTTATAGAATATAGAAAGCTAAAAAACTCAAATAAGTATTATGTTTCGTACATACAATATGTTTTGGTCAAACAAAGATTTACCTATTGTATATCTTTAATACATATACAAATATAAAAAGAGTTTTACCCATTTTTCCGTCACCAACACTTTTTTAAGATATAAAAGTAGCCTAGATTGTTATATATGATTTATAGGCATACATACATGTCAATGGAATAAAGACTTTTTGAGAAATTTAAATGTTAGAATTTTAGTACGTATTAAACAAAAAGAAAAAAAATGCAATTCTTCCAAACACATCAATGAATAGCTAGAAAACTTTTTTTTATTAATTTATGATATTTTATGTGCTTCAGTGTTTTTCTATTTGGTTGTACAACATAATTTCAGACCGACAATGAAAAATCCATCAAAAAGTCTTCGGGTAGATTTGAGATGTGATTAGATACTGTTAAATCTTTGTTTGGAAGTAAAAAATTATTTACGTTTGTAATATTTTAAAATATAAATTCTACGGGTATAAGGTTTAAGGGGTTATTTGTTTATTTTTTAAAGTTATAATAAAACATGTAAATTTATAAATTTACACTTAACTCTATATAATTTATTTAAAATTAAAAATCACTAAATTTTTATTAATTACCTCCACTTTTTATAAGTTTTTTTCTTCACAAATTTGACACATATATTTTTATGTGTTTTTTTTCTCGTCATATTTCTCCACCACAAATTTTTAATTTTGACAAAATCGATTTAATTTTGACTTTTTATTGACCAATCAGATCATACGATTTTGCCTACGTGGCAAAATCAAGCGTTCTGATTGGTCTAATTTTTAAATTCATATGATTCAATTTGATGGAAAACTCCGAAATAATGTAATTCTTTTATTATATAAAAAGATTTTAATTTGGACTTCGTTTTAATTTATTTATAATGGCTAACTGAAATATAAGTTTGTTTTATACTCAAGTCTTGAAGAAAAAAAAAGTTTGGCTCTCCTGTACATTTTTGTTTTCTATATAAAACCAATGTAATTCTATTTTGACTCAGATCGATCAATTTTTATCTCAAAATTCGTCATATCTACCAATCATATTGCTTTTATAAAGGCACATTGCAAAATTGAGCAAGTTGATTGGCTTATTTGAAAAAGAATTTTATTTTTCATGAAGTGATAAGGGCTATATATAGATTTATCTACAGTAAATTAGATTATAATCTGAGGCATTCAGTGCCGTAAAAGTACGCTCGTTTAATTACATGGTTGTTAAGATCTCGATCTTTATATTAGTATTTTATGATTTTACGATACTACAAAGCAAAAATGATCTGAATCCTACATAGAATCTTTGCAAGCTTAAAATCTTATAGGATCTCGATCTTGACCATATGATCTTAAGATCTAATACGATCCGATCTTACTTTTCTAGAACCACGAACTGAAAAACTACAAATTTATGAATTGGGTTTTGTAGAATTTAAAAAACATGTTAATCTTCTTAAACATTTATAATCATAATTTATGACAACATTTATGTAAATATTCATATAATTTTGTGTTTATGATATATAGTAATTTGTATATTTGTATAATATTACAAAGACTATTAAGAAAATGACATTATAGTAGGATATTAAGATCCCGATCCGATCTTCGATCTCGATCTTGTAAAAACAAAAAAAACGATCATGGGTAAGGATCCCGATCTTGAAACCCTTACTATGATATAACTGGAACTGTATTATAAACATCACACTTACAAAACATTGACCAACAATATACTAAACTTAACAAAATTACAAGATTACTTACATGTCCAGCAATACTAAAATCGAACTTCAGCACGAGCTACATTATAAGCCTAAAACGGTTGGTTCTTACGATATATTTTAATTCCGGCCTGTTATTAGTGTTTCAAATTGTATTTATCTACTAGTAATTATTTTGTAAATGCAAAACACGGTTAATATAAAAAAGACAAATACATTCGTGAGCAGCATGAAAAGGATTTCAAAAATTAAAAAAATGTCAAAAAATTCCACAAGATAGAAGATGTTGGTGGATAAAAAGGTTGTAAATGAAGTTTTTTTTTTCTTCTAAAATGTATAGTTTTGATGCAAAGAAATTGTGAAAAGTACGATTGTGCATTAAATGTATGTAAATTGACATTTTGTGCATCAAAAGTTTACATCCAACTTCTTTTTAGTATTGCATTGAAATTTCATTCTCTATAACATATAAAAAATTAAAAGATTTGTGCATTAAAGTTTCGCTTTTTGTACATTAACAAAACGTATAAAACATCAAAATTAGAAAAGCGTCTTTCACAACTGTTCTATGCACCAATATCCTCTATTTTCGGCTAAAATTTAGAACTTTACGAGAAGTTTTTTTTCTAAGTCGTTTACACTTCTCACAAATATTTATCTTTTTATTTGATCTCTTCTCATTATATCATACTGAAGTCGGTTCTGTTTGGTTATCATAGTTTCATCTTTCAGTGAAACTGAATAGAACTGTACCTATCGTTTTTCTTTCCTAGAAAAAATTCAAACCGTAATCTTTGTTTTTTTTTCAGGCTTCTTTTATACACCTTTAACGTAAGTGTTGTTTTTTCTTAACTAGTAGTAGCCCCAACAAAAAAAAAAAAAAGTAAAATAAACATATGTGTAGTGTGTGTTATAGTTTTCATTTATGTTTGTAAACCGTCAAAATGAAATTGGGAAAAGAATATAAACAGCAAGATAAGATAAGTAGGGTTTGAGTTGAGGGACATATTGATGTAGGTCAATCTAGTCTTTTCTTTTCAGACTCCTTTTACATGAAATGTCGGAGTAATACCATTTTTGTTACTGTTCTTTTCACTTTGTAGGTAAAAGAATTCTCTTTGGAATAACATAACAGTATAAAATAAATTTTATACTAGTAACAATTTATGCTTTCAGATCATGTATAATATTATTATAAGTGACAAAGTACGTCAATTTATGACTTAGGTACTTAGGTGGTAAAGAGTTGAAACAAATTTGGGGTATACTATCTATTTTTAACTTTTTATAAGTGACAAACTCACTTATATCAGGTTGAGTTGTATGACAAAACTATGGTTTGATTATGGTGGCCGACATGCAGCCTACACGTCCAAAATAATTGCATACAAAATAATGCAATGATGAAGATTTTTACAAAACAAACACATATTTGATATGAGAACTAGTGATTAATTCAACCAACATTTTCACTTATTTTTTATAAACTTTATACTCCCTCCGTCCCATATTAAGTGTTCATTTTTGACTTTTAAAAGTCTTTTTTCTTCTACTTTGACCTTAATTATTTCTTTATATGTTATATGATACTCAATGCAAAATATATGAATAGATAGAGTTTCGAATGTATTTTTCATTGGTATAATTTTCAGTAAGCATTATATAACACAAAGAAAAATATTTACGGTCAAAGTTTATGAAAAAAGAATTCAAAAAGTCAAAAATGGACATTTAATATGGGACGGAAGGAGTAACTAGTTAGCGTGATGTTTTAAGTTCAAACAATTTAAATAAAAAAATCAAAATAACAATACTCAAACCTTAACCATTCACAGACGAATCAGTTTAGAGAGAGAAAAAAACACACCAAAAAACACAAGAGAATTTCCTATATATAACAAAAGGCAGCGGCCGTTAAGCTCTGGGACAAAAAAAAATCGATGAACAGTAACTTTTTAGTAGGTGAATAGTAAAATGAAGAGTACTAACGGTCGTTAGGTAACGATCGTTAACTAATTTTTTTTAACTTTAATATTAAAAAAAAAGTTACTCCAACACAGATTTTACGTAATTGGTCCTTCATGTTCGTGAATTATCCTTGAGGTTATCAAGTTACGAGAATAGTCCTGAGGTTATCTATCGATTGCAAAGTTAGTCCTTAACGTAAAATCTCGCACTTCGCAACGTAGCACGGACGCAAACCTCGTTATAAAAAATAATAAGGAAAAATCTATATACAACTACAACAGCATCCTGAAAATATCTCCAATCTTGCGGTTGAATCTCTCATCTTTAAACACGGCTACACTTTCAACCCTTCAAGACATGCACACTTAACAAATACAAACCAAACTATACAAACTAACTTTCAAGTAATTACAAAACAACTCATCAACTTATTTCCGTGATTTAGACTTATATTTTTTAAACTCCCCCATAAGTCAAATATGGAATAGATCTTTTAAGCCGAGTCAATCACAAAATTTTATCTGTTCAACATCCGATAAACCCTTAATGAAAACGTCAACCACATTATCCTCTGACTTTACATTGTTTGTTATTGTTATGCCATATGCTATTTTTTTCTCTCTAAGAAAGAACAAGTCAATTTCAAAATACTTGGTTCTTTCACAAAAAACTCGATTAGCAGTTATATTTATAAGTAAACATACATTTATCTTTAGATCAATAATAACTTTCATTATCCACAAAACTTTACAAGTAACACTGCACATTGCCGTATACTCAGCCTTAGTTGAAGATCTAGCAATAACAAACTTTTTTTTGCTTTTCTTTGAAACCAAACTGTTTCCAACATATATAATATAACGAGTGATAGATTTTCTAGTTATCTTACACGTAGCCCAATAAGAATCCACATAAACAGTTTTTCTACGACGAGCTTTCTCTTGAAAAGCCAAAGACACCCCAAGACAAGTTCCAACTGTTGGGAAGGAGACATGATCAATAGAACTTGATTGGATCCGGGCTGGGAGAGGGGCGCCTATTCCAAACCACTTTCGAAAAGGTTCGCTTATGTTGGAGGGAGCATCCTCACTTAGTGGTCGGTCCGCTAGTTCACGCAAATTCGAAGAAGTTATCATATGTTAAAGGTTATCCCTTTACCTGAAGACTTCTTTTAAGTATTTTAAAACTCTGAAAGCAAGTTTTAAGTCAGACTGCAAGGGAGCATGCATGACTTGACTTAAACAATGCACCTCATAAGATATATCTGGTCTAGTCATACTAAGATAAATCAATTTTACTAATATTTGATAATTGTTTATTCGAGATAAAAATTTATCTTGTAACCCTTTTATACTTTTCGTTTCCAATAATATTGTTACTCTTTAGTTTTAATGGGTGTCTTACAAAGTTTACTTGCTAAAATCCTAAACCCATTTAAAAGCTCCATGCAATATTTCCTTTAAGTATTTTTAATTTTAAAACTTCTATTCCAAACAAATATTTAAGTTTTCTTAAATCTCTTATCATAAATTTAGTGCTCAGAATAATTTTACACTTATTAATCTCATCAATATTATTACAAGTTATAACAATGTTATCAACATATACAAGTAAAACCAGAAATATATCACCACTTGTTTTAGTAAACAAAGAAAATCATTTTTTACTTTGAATAAAACCATTCTCACCAAAAATACAAGTTTCCTCTAATTCATCTCACACGTTTTCTACATGTTTAGAGAAAATTTAACCCTCAAATAATTCCCGAGACAAACGGTCTAAAATCCAAGACAATATAATAGAATTACATCTATCTCACTTCTCTTAAAACAACACACAACGTTTATCTCTTTTACACTTAGGATCTATAAGCCCTAGTTTATTCTTAGTATGTAAAACTAAATGAACAATCGAAACCTAAATTTTATAGTTATGAATACGAGTGAACTTAAATGTAATTAAAGGTGTTCATTAGTATCATTAGCATGCAAATACAAATGATCATTAATATGTAAATTCAATCCATTGCTAAGATGGTCTAGTCTATTTCTTTTTAACTTCATCATTTTTCTTATCATCAACCATTTCGACACTCTTAATTTTGACAGATTATAAACAGATAAACAAGAATGTTATTTTCTTTGAGTTAGTGACCAAAACTATAGTAGTTAAGATAAACTAACTCATGGCTTTAAGTAATGTAATGAAAATCAGTTTTGACAAGATATAAGTATAAAACAGTAAAGAACACAAAACTAATTTTCAATGTTTAACTTTTATATTTATTAAGAATTATACTCCATTGTATGCGGAACTACAATGGGGATTGAATGACAATGTGTGTGTGTGATCTCCTCACTAACAACTTTGCATAAACCTAAAGTGTTATGCAAAGTTGACTACTATGCTAACCAACTGAGCTTACTCAAGGACTTAGAAGATATTGGAGGAGTAGGTGTTTATGAAAGATACAACTTTGAATGCACAAACTTAACCTACTCTTTTACAAGATGTTTTCTATTTATACTACTTAGGCAGTGTCATACCCGCATGGGTAATAAGTGCGTGTCTCAATGCTGATAGGCTGGTACATATTATACACCTTTGTCTCTATTACAATTCTATTCTAAGTATGAGACAAACACACTTTCTAAGGTCAGTTGATGGCACTGACCTTGTCTTTATACCATATTCAGGATAGTTTGACTTTAGATGGATAAGAGCTTGGACATATCCCTTTTAAACTATCCCGCCACCCATCACCTTCTTCTTTGGCTCAGGCTTCATTCATTGAGAACTGCCTCACTGAATGCTAGAGTCTTTCTTGTAGACTCAGGTTGCGCATCTTAAAGGTAACTCACTGAGTGACTATTCACTTAGTGACCTTTGAATGTTAAAGGTTATTAACACTTAGGATATTTTGTATTCGAATCCTAAGTGAAAGATCATTAGACACTGAATGGCCTCACAATCTCCCCCTATTTGGATATAAATATAGCCTAAATGTTTTTCAGTATGAGTGAGTAAATATAGCTTCTTCTCACACTGAGCCTAGAAAGCAAGTAAGGGATACTTGTAACTAAAAGTATTTCTTTAATTGGGGATTACATTATCCTACCAATTTATTACAAAAGATAATAAAACATTACAATAAACAACAAAAGTACTTAGTCCAGCTTGTATCCAACATACTCCAGCTTTACTCTCTTAGACTGCAACTTCTCTTGGTCAGGGTGTTTTGCAATCAACTCCTTTAGCTTCTGATAGAATCTTTCATTTTTGGAGGTTGAGATGTTTAAGGTAGTCACAAGGTAGGATATCAGTGTTTCAACTCCCACTTTATTGATGTCACTCCATCTTTGGAAGCACTCATCTCCAAAGACATCAATAAAGAATATCTCATACTCAGGCTCCTCTATGTCTATGTTGTTGACAAATGGTACACCTTCAGGAAGACTAATGTTGTACTCTAAGGCAGGAATGTGTATTTCAGGTTCTAGTTCCATTCTTGTTCTCTTTCTTCCTGAGAGCTGGGATGATGCTTATTCAAGAGCAGGAGGTGTAAGAGCTGATTAACTTTATAAGCTATTCAGGGACCTTTCTTAGCCCCTAATACCTTTTTCCCAATGTTTATCATTAGTTCACACCTATAATCTAGTTTCTTTTTCTTTCTGAATGATTGGGCCTAGTTTCTTCTAGCTCAGTGACTTTAAATTTGCATCTTGAAGGGATTGTGCACTTGAAAGTTTCTTCTATCATTTGCTTTGTAGACAGTGAGTAATGCTGTTTTCTGTGTTGGGGTGATTCTTGATGGTATGCGGTTTATTAAACATTACTTTGGACCACTAAAACGGAACTTAAATGACATAATACGTTACCTAAAAATAGATTATATTTATTTGTTTTGCATTTGTATTATGCAGGAAATGGATATCCAAGGAAAAGGACAAAAATCGAAGCCAAAACGACAAAACCGAGCACGAGAACGGAAAGAGCGTAAAGAGAAGTCAAAGTCAACAAAAGTCAAAAAGTCAAAGTCAACCCCAAGATGAGGCATTTGAAAGAGCATCGAAAACCGAACCCGAAAACCTAAATTGCCAAAAGTGAGCCTACCCGTACCCACCTAGTGGGCCCGGGTCAGCCCACTTTAATACTAAATCCTTAAAACGTAAAACCTTATAAAAAGCCCAAATCTTTTTATACCACACCCGGCCCAACACCTAGCCCAAACCACACCCCTTATAACTCCCGTTAACCACAACCCCCTTTATAACACCCCCGTTAGTCCTAAAAGGACTAACGGTGCAAACCGTTATAAAACTTAAAGGACCAAAGATGCACCACAAAGGACTAAAGATGTTATATACTTATATAAGTTGAGGGACCAAGTTCGCCAATTCACCAAACTCCTCACCCTGCACCAATCAAACAAACAGAACAACCCCTTTTCCCGCTCCACCCCTATTTTCACTATTCACTCTCCACTTCTAAAATTACACTTACCCCAAGGATTAAACCCACCTTCTAGAAGCCAATAATGATGCAATGAGTGACGTTTTGCTCTCACACGTTGGCAATCCAAAAGCAATCATTGGGGAATGATTGCGTGGCAAACATCCAAGGGCTAAGATGAATTTAAAGAAGCATAAGTTGATTTGAAGGGCCAAGATTGATGTTGTTTTTCCTCTCACACAAGAAAACCAGCTAAAAGACCTCAAAGCATCTATCATATCCTATAAATAGAGGGCTTAACCCTTGTAGTGAGGAGAGTTTTTTTTAGTCTCTTTTAAGTGTAGTTTTTATTTAAGTTTTAAAAGTATTTTGTATTTCAATTCCTTGTAAAAGTTTAAGTTTTTAATAAAAAATTTGAGGTTTGTATTTTAAGTTTCTGTGTTTGATCATTTATTATATCCTGTTAAGCTTTGAAAAGCTATGAAACAGCTTGTAGATCTTACCTAAAAGCTTCACTAAGCTTTTTGTTTCTTGAATCAAGCCTTAGTTTACTGTTTTAATCTTTTTGATTTCATGTTTTAATCATAAAAATTAAAAAAAATACTAAAAAGTTCCACCCCTTAAAATACTTAAGCTTCTTTGGATGATAAGCTAGCTTGGGAAGAGCTTATAGACCTCACTAGCTTGTCTTTTGACAAGCTAGAGCTTGTAGATTTGATTATTTACCTTGTTTTGAGCAAGGGTGTTTGTAAGTTTTCATTTTCACTTTTTAAGCTAATTTAGTGTTTTACTGCTTATTGTTGCTTATGGTCTATTTTTAATTGCTTATTTATGCTTATTAATGTTATCTAATGCTTTTGTATGCCTTGTCATAGTTTAAAAATCCTTTGTTTAAGTTTTCTTAAATCTGTCTTAAATTAGCTTGTTGAATTGCACAATCTGTTCTAGATTAATTCATTGCTTATTTTTGATTGAAACTTGCTTAATATTGTCTTACTAGCTTATTTAACATCTGGTCTTTACAATTTGTGGGTTAAATCAGTTTGAATCAAGTTTAAATGTCAAGAAAGTTTTTTAAAGGGGTGTTTGGTTTAACCTGCAAAATGGGTCAAAAAGGGTTTTGGAACCATGTGGGTCACTAGTCAACTTTAACAAGCTTTTCTTAAGAGTTTTAATCTGTTTTTAAAAGGTTTTAAGGTTTGAAAGTCTGTTTTTAGGATTTGTCTATTGAATGTTTAAATTTGTGATGTTAAAAAAAAGATTCATAAAGCTTAATTGATTAAGACTTTCTTAACAGTTTTTAAGAAGTGTTTTTGAGTTGTTATTGAAGTCAAAATACATTAGTATAAGTCTCTTTAATCCTGCAATAGTTGTTTTTTATTCCTGTCAAGTTTTGTCTAAAAGTTTTCTAAGTGTGGAAATTTTGATAAATAGCTTTTTCATTTACTTTTTGTGGCTTTCTCTTAATTTCAAAATAGTTTTTGGTTGATGATATAAGTTCTTTGAGGTCCAAATTAAATCTGTTTGAAGGTCTGAGATCTATAAGGATCTGTTTGTTAGCTTAATTTTAAGCTCAAAAGTAGTACTTTGTTAAGATTGTAAAATTTTTCTAAGTATTGTGAAATGAACAACCAGCTTTTTCATAAGCAAATATAAAGGGCAATTTTAGTTTCAAAATGCTTTTTCTTTGCTGATTTAAATAGCTTATTGGATAAGCTTTTTAGGGGTATAAGCTGTTTTCCCATAAGGATTCATTTTGTTGCTTAATTTTAAGCCTAAAAGTGACCCTTTGCTGTTTTGATTGTCTGATTTGGCCATTTTGCTCTTGTGCTTATTTTAGATTCTATGCTTATTGCTTCTGTTTATTTAGGTTTAGTTTTGCTTATTCGGATAGATTTTGTCCATTTAGCTTAATTATCTTAGCTTAGAGCTTATTTGAGCTTATTTGCTTTTAACTTAGTATTTTTAAGCCATTTAGATTATCTGTCATTTTTAGCTTATGTTAGCTTATTTTCTTAAGTTTAATCTAGTTCATTCTTGCTTATTAGAGTAGTGTAGTATTTGTTTAAGCTCACTTGCCTTCTTTGTTAGCGTATTTGTCTCAAAAAGACCAAACAGTTAGCATTTTAAGCCCTTAAGAGTAAAAAGCATTTTCTGTCTTTCATTGCTTATTTGTGTGCTTATTTTGGGCTTACATAAAAAGTACCTTTACAAAAGTTTCTTATTTTGAGCTTATTTAAAAAGTTGTTAAAAATTTTGCAAAAATAATAATGCTTGGGATAGTGGGAAGCCCCAAGTGAGCCTAAGCTCGAACCCGGGACCTCAACCACCATCAACCAAGCATTTTAACACCACACTCACTACCACTAACACCCTTGGAATTTTTTCGTTATACCTTGCAAAATCAATTCCTTTATCATCATTTTGAGCCCTTATGTTCTATTATAAGCCGTAGCTAGTTTGGGCTTATTTTTAGCTTATTTGATAAGCTGTGAGATCAAGCTTATTTTTCCTATCTTTTTCATAACTGTTAGGACTTTTCAACAATTTTTTGGAATTTTCCATCTTTATTTGTTATTTTTAATTAATTTTCGTAGGTAAAAAATTTGAAAAGTAAAAAAAATAGTAAATTAATTCATAAAATTACAAAAAAATAGTTTTTAGATTTAAAATAAATATTTTTAAGTTTACAAGCATTAAAATTATTTTTACCATTTTTAGATTTTAATTTCCATTTTTAGCTTTTTAAATTAGTTTAATTAAATAGAATTTTATTATAAAAAAAGTTAAAAATAGTTTTCTTAATTTTTATCATATTTTAGACTTTTCTAAGATAGAAAATCATTTTTTGAAATTTTTAGGTATTTATTTGCTATTTTTTAGGATTTTAAATAGATTAAATTAGTTTTTAGATCATAAAAAATTATTAAAAAGCCAAAAAATATATTTTTTTTGAAGAAAATTTTCTTTTGTCATTTTTGAGGTTGACATGCAAAAATTTCTAGTGTAGGGTTAAAATTTGAAGTAGTTGATATTTTAGACGCGTTTTTAGGATTCCCGTTTTACGTTTTTAGTTTAAATTTGTGTTGCCTTAGTTAATTTTAGTGTAAATTGCATTAATTTTCCCGTAGTTTTAGAAAACCAATCTCAATCTTGTTCCATTCAAGCATCGATTCTCAAAACGACTCCCGGATTTTAATTGCATTCCTCGTTAGGGATAACGATCCGGGAATTCGTACTCCCAGTTTACTACATTGAGAGATTTTTGATTTTTATCTTTGTTATATATTTATAAGTATTTATATATTTATTTATATATATTTAAAAAAAGGGTTGATCAAGAAGTTTGTCACTTGACATATGTAAGTGGTTCAGGTCTGAGTCTGTTTGATGTGGTTCACATATACTTCTCAAATTTCTTCTTCCTGAGCTTCGTTGCTTTCTTGGCTTTCTGAGAGTTCTCTCTTTTGAGGAGTTGATCTTAAGCATCCCGAATCTTCTTAAACTGCTCACCACCTTTAGCACTTAAAATAATTTTTGGATCAATTTTGGATTTTTTAGCTTCTTTATGAACTACCTTGGTTATCTCAGACTTGGTCATTGCCAGTAACCTAGCTTGTTCAGCCTTTTTCTTGATCTCTTCTTCTTTGTTTAGCTATTCTTATATTTCATCATTGGTGAGGTTGTATAACTTCTTATAAATTTCATAAGGAATTTGAATTGGTTCATTAGGATCCTGACGAACAACAGTTGATGCATGCATGGGATTCTTTGGAGACTCATCACCAATTTCAATTCCTTTCCCTTCTCTTTGTATAACTTAAGGTTCAGGTGGTGTTATATCAATCACTGGACCAGTAGGTTGAGGAATTAGGATTTCAAGGATGGTGTCAGTGAGTGGAGGTCTTGAGTAGGATTCAATAAGTGCAACTTCAGGATTGGGTCTTGTGATTGGTCTGATAGTTGATATTGGAACTGCTCTTATTGGTCGTGTAGGCACTTCCTCAGTTGTTTCTTTCTCGTATACCTTTTCTACTTCAGTCTCTTGAGTTTCCATCTTATCATTCTCCCCCTTAGTGTGAGAAGGAGGTTCTTTAGTATCAGCATGTGTGAAATTCTCCCCCAACAGTTGCTGGCCCTTTAGTGATAGCAAGTGTTGTTGTAGGCACACTACTTGAGAGAGTTGAAGAAGACTGACCTTTAAATGCCCTGAAAATCTCTGTCATCATGGACTTAATCTCAGAAGTATCTTGCTTGAGAGATGAGATTTTAGATCTGAGTGCAACCTGAGTGCTTTTAATACTTATCAGTCTTGGGCCGAGATTCCAAGCCATGGAGGTTGATGACTTGGCTTATTTAGCTAGGTGCTCATCTTGCCTGAGAGCACTAGCCTGAAGTGATTCAACCGAAGACTTCAATCCCTGAAAATCAAAGCTTTTGATGAGTGAGAGTAGGTCAGTGAGATTGGTTGAGTTCTTAATATAGGCTTTAGTGGCTTTAATAACTTTCTTGTTGAGAGCAGGATCTTCCTTGACAGATTCCTGAATAACTTTGAGAGAGCCTAAGATTTTCTCAGCATCTTTACCATACTGAGATTGAAACTTGACAAGGAGCCTCTCATATGTGCTAAAGGAAGCCTCAGTGCCTTTATGAACTTTGTAAGCAGCATCATGAAATCCCTTAATTTCACTCTTTAGATCTGCATATGAAGCAACTACTTCCTCATGTTTTTTCCACTGATCTTCTGTAAGTCTGTTATAAAGCACCCGAAAGACTTTTTGAAGATACTGTACCAGTTGTATTTCAGTGAGTGGCAAGACATTGTCATATATCTTGAGAGCTTCAGGACAAGAGGAGTCAGAGTCTGATTCAGTATCTTATGCATGAGACGATTTAGGCTGGTCTTTGTTTGGTGAGGGAGACTGAGTTTCTTCATCATAAGTGTGATGGATGTCTTCGTCCATTTCATCTCCAGCCTCAAATACTTCATCCTCACTTTCTTTCATAAGTTCATCATCAGAGAGTAAGAGAGCCTGAACATCAGCAGCAGTTGAGAGTAACAAAGTTTAATTATCCAGCTCCACTTCAGAAGAAGTCTTACCTTTTTTTTAGTGACCGATACCTCAATCTAGCTGATGGGTTGGTCCGCATAGGTACTTAGGCTCAGTCCCTAAGTGGATCAACAACAGGAGAGGTTTAATAGGTTTCCATTTCAGGGGGTGGTTTAATATTCATCTGAGTCTTGTCCCCATGTGGCCTGCGGTGTAACGACGTGGTTTTAACCGTACATTCATCAAAAATCATGGAAGGGAATTCCTTATCAGCGGGCTGAACGTTTCCCCCTAAGTATTTGGGATTAGTAGTTGTACCCTTAGGCAAAGGTTGTGATTTACGAGTTTCCTCATCGAGTGGAGTGGAAGGCAATCTCGTACCAGCGAGTTATTTGTTTCTCTCTGGATCTTGGCAATCATGTACATTTCCCGAGGAGACTGAGTGGGATTGCTTAGAACCCTCTAGTAGCCCAGTGGGTGGTGTTATTTGGGTTTCAGTGAGTGTCTTTTTAGACTTATGATTTTTCCTCTTTTGAGGCAGTGACCTTGAAGCCTCAGGGCCCTGTGACTGGGGTAAGGTTGGAGTCACAGTCTGAGACTTCCATTTCTTCTTCTTTACAGTAAAAGGAAGTGAGATCACTGAATTCTCATGGTTGTTTACAACAACCATGAAGGTTGCCAATTCAATAGGTGTGACTTTGGATGGGTCATTTGAAAATTTTGAGTTACCCAGGATGGTAGGAGAACTCCTAAAACTTTCATCCTAAGTGTAGTCAGAACCTAGTAACACTGCAAGGGCAGAAGAAACAAATCTAGGATAGGATACATACTTTTGCCTAGACTTGTTTGTGTACCTGGTTACGAGATCACTGTAAATGATCTATCCTATGTCAACCTTTGTCCTTGTGAGGAGACAATAGGCTATGGGCTGCTGAATGGAATTCACTTGCTCAGTGGAGGAATAGTTCCCGCCGAGAACCTGAACAACGAATGTAAACAGAATCCTCCAAGCCACAGGAAAGGTAGTTTTCAAGACAGGTGTCCTATCCAATATAATTGTATTTTCAACAATTTTGGCTAATTTAGACTTCACAAACTTAGGAGAGGGATAAGACACATAGGTGCCTTTAGCATAATCAAGTCCAGTGGATTTAACAAAGGTCTTATAGTCAGGGATTAATGGCTTCTTTCCATTCATCACTAAAAACTTGATTAAATACTCCTTAAAAGGGCGAGCCTCAGAGTCATTTATAGGAGTGTTTGGGTCATAAGCAATAGCAGTGCACCAGAACTCCCTGAGAAAGTTTTGGTACACCACTGATGGTGTTTTTATAAAAGCCTCAGCCAAAGGACAGTTAATCAAATATTTTCAAATTTCATGGTAGGCTGGGGCGGTTTGTGGATAACTGAAATTACCGACAACATTGTTATTGTAAAAATTAGGACTCAATAGTCAAATCGCCACACTGAGGGGCATATTTGATTGCTTGGTTAGCTGCCATTCTTGATAGTTTTGAAAGAAAAAGGACAATGGCAATATATCAAACACCAGATGGTCACAAGTTGAATCCAACTTTGATCGCTGTCGTGAAATGCTTAATATGTTATCAAGATTGTAGAAATGCTAAGATGGATATCTTAGATGCACAACTTTGACCAAAAATGAGTTGATGGAAATGTTTTTACCCTAGAAAATCTTGAAGAACACACACTTTGTTCTTTGAGAGCAAATTTTTGCAGAGTTTAATTGCTTTTAAAAAAAATTATATGTGTTGCTTCTTTGGTTAGGGGTATTTATAAGTGAATGTGTGAAAAACATTTTAATATTTAAACCTTTTATTTTGGAAAAGGTTAAAAACTGTTTGGTAACTGCATTTAATGCCACCCCTACCACTTGCACTATCCCTTTCATTTCGGTAACTATTTAGCTGTTTTGTGTCATGCGCTTTTTGCAGGCATGACGTATGGATAACGGTTAGGTAGACTTTGAAAAGACACATTGGAAAGGGATTATGTATGTTGGAGTTTGCATTAAATGCATGGTGGAGTATTTGAGTGATATATGGGAAAGTGGGGGCCCATGACTGTTGGATGACAGTTAGATAAAGAATATTTATTCTTTATTTAATGTGTTCAGTCACCAACCTAAGACATTTAAGTAACTAAAAACTTAGAGCATTTAGTTACTTCACTGAATGTGTCCCTTAGTGTCATGAGAGTCATATTTGGTTTCAGGGAGAAATACGAATATACACCATACTGAACATATTTTATCAGAGAGACTGATCAATTAATGTTCAACATGCCTAACTCTGCTTTCAGTCTTGTGAAATTAAGTTCATCCAGGGGTTTAGTAAATATATCAGCTAGCTGATACTCAGTGGGGATGAAGTGTAGTTCAATATCTCTCTTAAGAATATGATCCCTGATGAAATGATACCTTATATCAATATGCTTGGTTCTTGAATAGATGATTGGATTGTTGGATATAGCAATGGCACTTGTGTTGTCATAAAAGATGGTTACCATCTTGTAATGGATGTGATAGTCACTAAGTTGACTTTTCATCCATAGAATATTTGCACAACGCATAGTAGCAGCAACATATTGATGTAGTGAAAAAAACAAGATAATACAAATTGAATCTGTTGATTCACACAAATACCAGAAACAATCTTCCAACTATCGTTGATTCAAAAGAATACCGATAATCAGGCAAACTCCAACAACCGTTGATTCAAACGACTACCGGTTATTAAGAGAATCTTAGCAAAAACCGCAAAGAATAAATTGATTAAAGAAAAGCTTTATTATCAATATCAAAATTTAAAACTATCTTCTACATCATACCCTTGCACATCCTTTTATAGGAGAAGGAGTTCTTACATGTTAGCCTTCTAGGGAGATGTGGGATATAAGATAAATATAAACCTAAACTACGAAACGTGAAACTTCTAGGCCTTTTTTCTTCACATGGTCTTGTGCCTCTAG
>BQNB010125169.1:0-15469 GCA_026074375.1 Tanacetum coccineum
GGTCTCTAAATGCAAGTAATACTGACCATATATTCGTCACTAATGGTTTTAGGTGGTTGGTATTTAATCCATGAGTGACCATTTATTTCGTCAATAATTGACATTAGTAGTGATGACCATTTTGGTCTCTAAACTGAGGAAATAGTGACGAAATATTCATCACTCATGGTTATGTAGCAATCGTCACTCTAACCCGTAAGTGACCATTTTTTTCGTCACTAATCTGTGACGAATTTTAGTTTCGTCTCTAGCCGACTTAGTGACGGAGCTATAGTGATGACTGGTGACGACTCTAGTTTTAGTCACTGACAGACTTAGTGACGAAAGTTAAAACTGTTAGTGACGAAATCTGTTTTGTCACTAAAGGTGATTTTTCTTGTAGTGTATTTGCATTATTCTTGTTGACTGTATATATAGATTTGTATGTGTTGTGAACTTGTGATGCAATCTATTGTTTTTCTCCGATGTTTAAGTGTGCTCTATATTATGCAACCTCGGAGTCATATTATGTAATCTTTGTTTCAAATTTTGTTCATGAGTATGTATGAGTAGTATGTACAACATTGACATGATGTCATAATGCACATAATATGAAGCCATTTTATAACAAAATTACTGTTCTCTTATTGATTTTTCGTGAATGTAATGATAACATTTTTTATTGCAAGTATATTTGTATCTTAGATAATAAATAAATAAAAAGCTAGATACGGTGCTTCAGTAGTTAAAAGGGACATGAAGAAGAAATGAAGAATGGTAGACAATTGGGTTGTCAGAAAGATGACTTCTTTTTCTTGGGTTGTCAGAAAGATGACTTCTTTTTCTTTTTATTTGTTTCATCCGTGTTCATTTTTCTTTGCTGAATAGTAACTAGCATGTTTGTCACATTGTCACTGTAGAAAGAGTACCTAAGATTTTTCCATTTGCTCGAATAAATAAATATTTTTAGCATTTGTGAGTTACCTCACTACATGGTCACATGGACAATATCTTGTATCTTGTATGGAGTATCGGAGTACTATTTTAGATTACGAATTACATGTTTGTTCACTTAGACGATTAAAAACTAACATGCTATTTTCTTCAGTGTTTATTGCATTTTGTTTATCAACACATATATTTAAACCTTTTTCTAAAGATTGTTATCGTATTCAACTTCTTATCTAATGCAGGTGACTTGCAGAGGTGTCTCGGAAGGGTGTGCAAGAGGTGCAGTCGCACAGAGCCTGCACCTAAACGAGGCCACATTTTTATTAGTTTTGCATATATATACGTATAATATTAAACATATATAAGCCATATAATATAAGTTTATGTGCAACTTCTCTATAATTTACAGATATAATGGGGCCTCTTTGTTGTTATTGCCTAGGGTCACTGAAAAACATGAGACGGCTTTGGTGACTTGGCATGAGAATATGTTAAGAGCGGAGGGAGTGGTCGGCTGTTAGCCTGGTACCAAGCCTTGGCGCGAAAAAAGGCTATGGCGCACCACTCCCAGCATGGCGCCATGGCTAACAGCCCACGCAAAACTTAATTTTTTTTAAAGTATCCGTTGGAGGACCGTTGGGGGGAGCGGTTTTTAAAAAAAAAACCCCAAAACCCTAATTTTACCCCTTTAAAAATCCTATAAATACCCCCTTATTATTTCATACTTCACACACACTTTCAATACATCTTCTACATCAATACTTCTCTTTTTTCTTTCAAATATGGATCAAAATAATCTCAACGATTTCGACCCAACCGACACATACGATCATTATGATGCGATCTTTCAACCCGACTATGATCGATATATGCGGGATTATGAGTCGTATCAACATTATGTGGGTTTGTGTGAGCAAGAAGCCGGGGGTTCGAGTGATGGTCCAAAGAGGAGGAGGACATACATATATCGTGAACGAGAAGAGGCGGAACAAAGGCTAATCGACGACTATTTTGGCGACGACGAGTATGAACCTAAATATCCTGAAGAAAAGTTTAGGCGCAGGTATCGTATGAGTTCTACACTTTTTAATAAAATACTCAACGATATCTTAAGTTATAATGTGCAACCCCTGCCTGAGTACTTTAGGTATTTTAGAGTACGGATCGATGCGATCGGTCGTAATAGTATTGGTCCTATTTTAAAGTGCACATCCGCCATACGCCAAATGGCATACGGCACTGCAAATTATTGAACGTACTTCACGAGAATGCTTAGATCACTTTACTAAATGCATTCACGTTTTATATCATAATAATTTTTTAAGAAGGCCAACTGCAACTGATATTCAAAAAACATATCAATTGCACGAAGAAAAACATGGACTCCCGGGAATGCTTGGGAGTATCGGTTGTATGCATTGGGATTGGAAAAATTGCAAGAAAAGATATTGAACGGGCATTCGGAGTCCTACAAGGTCGTTGGGGTATTATACGACAACCCGCGCGTGCAATGCAAATCAACAACCTCAAGAGAATCATGTATTGTTGTATAATTTTACATAACATGATATTGGAAAACGAGGGATTTGAAGTTAACCTGAATCATATGTTCGTGAGTCCAGAACCGAACATGGTTAGAAGCTGGGTCGAAAGATGTGAATTACATGTTAGGAAGGCAAAAGAACTTCGCGATAGGAAAACGCACATCGATCTTCGACAAGACCTTGTGGAGCATCTATGGAATAATCAGTAGTTTGTGTTTTTTTGTAATGTTTAAGTTTTATGATATTTAAGTTTTTATGTAATGTTTAAGTTTTTATGTAATGTTTAAGTTTTATATAATGTTTTATTATTTAATTTAAGTTGTTTTTAATTAAAAAAAAAATTAAAAAAAATAGTTTGGCACCAGAATTCCGGTGCCAAACCAATGCCACTGAATTCTGGTGCCATAACATTTCTGGTGCCAAACTCTATTTTGCTGACGTGACACCACTTTTTGAGTTTAGCACGAGGAGTTTGACATGACCGCTCCCCGTGCTCTTAAGAGCAGTACATGCATGATCACTCTTGGTAAATGTGGTGGCTATTGTGACACGTTTTCCCGATGATGATAGTGATGACATGGATAAGTATAGGCAAGGAAAGGTAATATTAGAGCATAGGGTACCATAACTTGGTAACACCACTTTTTGGGGTGCCACGACAGCTTTTTCACATTCACATTCACATTTAAAAAAATCCAGGTAACCATAACTTGGAGTTAACACCACTTTTTGAGTCCCACTTTTAATTTTTCATAACACTCCCCTTAAACAAACTAAAATATTTCATTAAACAATATTACGCATTACAATACTTTTAAAAAACATACGGAATTAAAAAAACATACGAAAATAAAAAACATACGCCCCGGAGAGTTGACGATCTTCATTATTTTGATTCATTTTTGTGTGTAGAGAGTGTTTGTGTGTGTAATATGGTAGAGTTGGGGTAGTATATATAAGGTAAAATGAAAAAAAAAACAAAAAAAATTCAAATTTTGAAAAACTAGCCGTTTATAAACGTTGGGGGGGTAAAATGATTTTTTTTTAAAAACGGGCCAAGTTACCAAGTTGTTGCGGTAACTTGGCACCCAACGCCGTGACCAATTTTAAAACGCCGGTACCGTAACGCCGGCCACGGCGTTAACGCCAGACCCAACGGCGTTACGGTACCGTGGGCTCTTAGTGTGGTATTTGGATATGCGTCATGAAAGTGATAAAGAAAATATGATGTATAATGTAATGTTCGGATGTGTTTTGTTGTTAGAAATCGGAGGCTTGATAGTTTGTCAAGTTCTAATACCTTATGGACTCCATAGATAAATAACTGAAACAATATTATTTACCAAAGAAAACAAACACCTATTATGTGTAATGGGACTAAAAGTTCATCAGTTTAGTTTTAAAGTTTACGATCAAATAATCAGTTTGTTAAAGGTGGTTGCTTATTTGACCCTTCAAATAATCAGAATTCAGAAGTAGAGTTTGTTTAGCGAAACATAAAAACTAATTGTTGCAACTTTATACTGTATATCAATTCCAAAATGCAAATTGTTAGGAATTCAGTTTTAGTGAAGTGACGACCATCATCGATCTAACGAGTCTTGTAATAGATAGATTTATGGTTATCGTGTAATAGTCAGTGAAAGAGGCTAAGTTACGAGAATATGTGAGATAGTAGTGAAAATATCACACATCGCCCCATGAGGTGTAGGAAGAGCATTGTGCTATAAAAGGACTTTATCACATCATGAAATGGTGTGTGAGTGTGTGTGTAAGGTAAGGTGTAGAGTGTGAAACTCCCTCATTCGTTAGTGAAATAAACAAGTTGTTATCCAAACACCTCCACCAATCTCTTTTTCTCTTCTTTTATTCTATGTGTGATTTGATATAGTTTTAGGATTCCTATAATTGGTATCAAGATCAATGGTTTAATCTTGGGGTGATTCGTTGTGTTTGGTTCGTGTTGTTTTTAAGCTTCTTGTATCAAAATCTAAGCGTGTTTGGTTTGAAATTTAAGTTTATTTTTTGGTCTCATATCTCCCGGTACAAAAAGCTAAACAAAACGTATTCAAAATCGTTTTTAATTTGTTTATTTAAGTTCTTAAATTATGTGATATGTTATGGATACTTGACTTTTTTGCGATGTAAATTATGTGATTATGGGTTCTTGTATTCAACATGTTTACTCATCTCTACTATGTATAATAGAAAAAGCTTCGATTCTTGAAAGTGAAATGTTGAAACTATTTTTGGAAGTTAAAACTATTATTGAAAGTGAAATGTGATTCAACACACACGTAGGAAGTCATACGCTAAATCTATTTATGAAAACTAGGAAAGTACACGGCTGCAAACACCGGGTCTCTAATCGACCCGGACGAGTCACCGTGTTACCAGTTCAACCGGTTCGACCACCGGGTCAACCCCGTCTTCCACAAAAATAAAATTTATATATATTTGAAATGATTCAAATGATTCAAAAAAACGTATATATTAATATATATAGTTTTTATATATATATATATATACTATGTATATAATATATAGATAATATATATATATATATATATATCATAATATTATCTTGAAAACCGGGTTGTCCCGGGTCAACTTCGCAACTCGACGGGTCTAACGGGTTCGAAAATATAGAACCCGGTTTTAATTTGAGTCCCGGTTTTCTTGTTATAGAGCGAGGCGTGGCCTCCACGTTACGAAACAGGCCAAGGCGTCATCTTCAAAACATTATGTTTAATCTCCAAATCCTCAAATTTTTATTGTTTTTCGTTTTATAACCCATAAACGTTTTTTATCACTAAAACTATCTGCCTCTATAAAATCTCATTGCTATGCGCGGGCCCTCGTCTAGTTGTCTGAAAATATCATTTCACATTGTTATAAATTTACGATTTTCAAAATGTTACACAATTTATACTCTTAGCATAAAATCACGATGTTACGCCATGAGTTTAGGATAACTATCGTAGTTTATTATGTTTAGGATAAGTGTTGAGTCATATTAGGAAGTGTCAAAGTCAACCTTTATATTAGTCTAAGTGAATAACTCCATGTTTATCTAAGAAAGTTAATTTTTATTTTTTAGTCAAAGGTCAAATGTCATAATAGCTATAATAGGCCCATGACCCATTTAGCTATTATAAATAGTCGTTGTACTATTTCATTATAATCAATCAAAATTAAAGATCAAAATATCTCTCAATCTTCTCTCTATTTTCTGACGGAGCCAGCACACGCTTGAAGTGGTGCCTTATCCCGATACAACCCCTAACCGGGTCGCATAAACTGGTGCTTTCATTGAGAGGCTTTCGACTGGGGTTTCCAAAAAAAAATTATTGTTCATCGATCACTATTCACGATACTGTTCATCAGTTACTATTCACCGAATACTATTGGTCGAGGGTTACTGTTCATCGGAAAAAAAACTGTTCTTCGAGTTACGGTTTATGGCATCGGACGACACTGATCAAGATGCGAGATACGCAGTTTCTAAGCTATTGCAAAGGGGAACGATGGCCGTATATGAGAGTGAGTTTTTGATGCTTATAAAACGAGTAAAAGGGATCTCAGAATCTTTACTTAAATCGTTTTATATCTCTGGACTTAAACCGGCTCCACAATGTGCACTCTTAATGTCAAACCCCACAACTTTAAGCAAAGCTTTTTCATTAGCCTGTGCAACGGAAGCACGCTTCGCGGAAGACGCACTATCTAAGCTCTTGCAAATGGGTACTGTGGCCGAATACCAGAATGAGTTTGAGATGCTTATAAAATGAGTAATGGGAATTTCTGAATCTTTACTTAAATCGTTTTATATCTCCGGACTTAAACCAGAGTTACAAATAGAATTGTTAAGGGCAAGGCCTACAAGTTTAGAAGAAGCCTACTCCTTAGCTCGTATCACCGAGACCCGTTTTGAGGACGAGCGATCCACCACAGCCATCGCCTAAACAAACGACCTAAACACAGAGCTACCGGTTCAAGATCTTAAGGCAACGATTCGCTATAAGCCGAACAAGGTAGAAGCTGTCAAAACAAGTATGGTTGCTACTTCTGAAGAACTCGAGCAACAAGAATACCAAGATGACCTGACTGAAATTTATGAAGAAAAAGATAACGCCAAACCACCAATTTTCGCCGACACTTTTGGCAACAATGGTGGTAATGATTCAAAAACTACAGGTCCGGAGGCACCCGTGAAGGAAGTAGTGGACAGCGGTATCGAAAGTGAGGTGGTAGTCGGCCTTCCGGGGAAGTTTCAAGAAGGAGATATGGTTGATGTATTGTTAAGAGTGATGTAGAAAAGTTTAAGAAATTGGAAGGAGTTAGATAATAAATCGGAAGATAGGAGGTGGAGATGGATGCTAAAAGAGAAGGAGAACCAGCTATCTTGGCAACATTTGGCAGCGATCGGGGTATAACAATTTGGGATCCCGAAATTAAGAGTGCTTTTCAAGACAACAACTTGAGGGCAAGATGGTTTCGAAGGAGTGAGGAGTGTTACGCCCTGAGTTTAGGATAACTATCGTAGTTTATTATATTTAGGATAAGTGTTGAGTCATATTAGGAAGTGTCAAAGTTAATGTTTATATTAGTCAAGTCAATAACTCTATGTTTATCTAGGAAAGTCAATGTTTATCAAATAACGTCTATTTTATAGCATCATTTATCCCATGTTATTAACCCATTTTGTATAGTTTTATTCAAAATAATTGTTACTTAATCGATCATTATTTGAGAATTGCAGTAATTATGGAGTACTTGGTGAATATTAGCAAAAGGCGCGCATTCTAGAGCTTAAATGAAGATATTTTGAAGATTACTATTGTGAAGACCAATACGCCGTATCCATTAAGGAAGATACGTGTATTCGTCTCCTTGCACAAATCACCAAAAGAACCATAAAGGAATGAATCTTCATACGCCGTATCCATGAGAAGAACTCAATAACAAACACCGATTCAAGATATATTATGTGAATATTCTGAAGATATCAAACTGGTCCCTAACTTCCAATAAATCCCTCAATACCCGTTCCATCCTGGATATGCCGTATCGAACCGACTTCCAGACAGTATAAATAGAAAATTCAAAAACGAGTTTTAAGTGTGCTAAATCATATTCTCGATACCTAAACTATAAAAGTCGATTTTCAGAGGAGAAAAAAAGCAGAAGAGTTCCAGATCAACGCCTTTTATCAATTCCATAAGAGACAACGTGTAATTCCATATACTTTAGTAATCGTTCAGTTTTTGGTATCATTCGTTAACTCGGTTAGTTTACCTTGGCTAAATAATTGCTTTTAGTATTTTTATGACTTTTGAGAAAGCTAAATAACCTTCGGGGTATTAGCCATTTATATGAAGATCAGAATTTTGGTAATTGTTTATCTCGTTATTCTTTATTTATCGTTGAATGCTTGTTTATAGTTTTCTTTTTTCTCAATTTAACTTGTTACAGCGCTTTAGTATGTGACATAACATTCCAATAATCTAGTGATACGGACCCAAGTAAATCTAGAGTCTGGATAGCTCTCCATGAAAAAAAAAAAAAAATAGTAAATTTATACATCTAGAATCATATTATCCACAAAATATTGTCCCCTGCTAAAAATCCGTGTCTAGGATACCGCTGATTCGGGCTTTAACTAGTTTAATTGGATATTGCCAATGGTTTTTAATTGATCGTGTTGACTACAAGGTGAACTTAGATAATTCAACAAATAACGTTCTGATTCTATTGGATAGTTGGACAAGTGGACTACTAGTGTATAAATCACCATTAAGCGGTAAGTGGGTAAAGTCTTTATGAGCTAGGGTTTAATAAGATCACAATTGCTTTAATCCCTAAGATAGATTATAATCAGCGAATAAGGATGCTTTATGCGGATGCTTTAATAATGATAGAATTAATGTGTCTAGGTCTTAGGATGATGTAACGCCTAAGTCTTAAGAATGATATAACCCCCAGCAACGAGAGAAGAAAATCATGCACTTAATAAACAAACCAACTTTTTAAATCGATTAATAATGGTTAATAATATACAGTTTTTCTTGTATTTATTTCTTGTATTTTTTGGCGTCGACCCCCCCAACCCATAATGGCGACCGCGGAGTCTTTATCTTTTGTTTAATTAGCTTGTGTGGGTTAAAGTGTCTTGAATTGATTGTAGTCACCAACCAAACCGTGCCAGTCTCTCAGGCTGAAAACCCCTTTTTCTTTATTTTCTCTTTTCACTTTTTTTTTCCCTTCCCGTTAGAATTAGGATTAAGACTGACATAGGTTTAGAATAGAATAGAATTAACATAGATTAGATAACCAAGATATTAATTAAATTGATAGATTTAACCTCGCTTCAAGTGTTTGACACCCTACTTACCACGAAACTACTACCGATCGGGTACACTGCCCGTTAAAGTGTTGTTTTATGTTTAGTCGGGAAAATATAAATTTAAAACTTGAATCATAAAAATATACACCCAAAAGTCAATGTTTATCTTTTAGTCAAACGTCAAATGTCATAATAGCCATAATAGGCCCATGACTCATTTAGCTATTATAAATAGTCGTTGTACTCTTCCATTATAATCAATCAAAATTAAAGATCAAAATATCTCTCAATCTTCTCTCTATTTTCTGACGGAGCCAGCACACGTTTGAAGTGGTGCCTTATCCCGATACAACCCCTAACCGGGTCGTATCACACGATTTATTAAAGTACAAATAAAACACGAGAAGTAGGAAATAACATGCTAGAAAAAAAAATACTTGACGATTCTTTTATGACACAACTTTTCTCATACTCACGCAAGGACATGATTCATTCTTTTGCGTGGTCTACACATTGCCTCTAAAGGCTCATATTTGGGCATGGATAGACCTTTCCCTTCGGACAAACCCACCAACTCTTCACCAACCCTTTTCCATTCAAAGCATTGGATCAATGACGATAATGCCATCCCCACAACCCTATTTGCAAGGCCTGACCCTGGACATTGTCGACGTCCCATTCCAAATGGTATAAATCGACATCCTTGATTAACATTCAATTTCTCGAACCTCTCGGGCTTGAAACTTAAGGGGTCGTCCCATATCATTGGGTCCCTATGAATAGCCCATGCGTTCACTAGCACCATCGTGCCACGGGCAACATCAAACCCTCCAATGGTGCAGGCTTCTGATGCCTCGTGTGGTACCAATAGTGGTGCTGCCGGAAATAGACGTAGTGTTTCATTGATAATGCATTGGATATATGGTAGATTGGGAAGATCGGTCTCTTGTACCAATCGTTCATATCCAATATTTTTGTCGAGTTCTGCTCTAGCTCTTTTCAACACTTCAGGATGATTTAGAAGAAGTGATACAGCCCACTCTATTGTTACCGATGAAGTGTCGGTTCCCGCTTGTAGCAATGTCTACAGAATAATATAATTACGGTCACGTTACTTAACATGCAAGCAATTGATGATTAATAGGTATATCATACATCGATTTCAAATTGAAAAAGTTCTTTAACCGACCAGTATACAAAATACATGATATTTTGGCAAATTTAAAAGCTTAGTTAGACTAATTTAATTCTAGACTTGCAATCAAAGTTCATGCACTAACTAGACATTATTCGATCATACAATGATACAAGCAATAGTTAATTAAAATAAAAGTTTTAACACTAATTCTTTTATTGTAACTTCTTATAACCATGAATCATATTGAAGTACGTCAAGGTTGTCTCTAGTTTTGGCTGTTTCAGCATATACGACCAGATACTGAAAGTTGGGTGATCTTTTTTACTTGTAAATAGAATATCTTAATTAAAGTAAGCTAGCTATGAACATACATACCAGTATATTGCCTTTGATTATATTGTCAGTGTAGTAATCCGGCTCCGAATCTTGGAAAGAAAGCATAGCGTCGATGAACGTCTTGGAGTTTCCTTCGTCTGAAGAAGAACTAGATCGTTTACTCCTAATTTCGCCGATCAGGTTTTGCGAAAAAGTATCACTTTTATGCTGCAATTTCGAAAGCTTTTTCTCATAACCCTGAAAATCAATCCATTGCAAAATTTTAAAATAGTCACTAGGATTTGATGCCGCACTAACTTCAGACACTTCTCTTATAATATCCTTAAATTTATTAGCTTCTTCAAAGTACTCAACATCTGAGCCATAGTATCGTTTATTAGCAACTGTTCTCATAAGAATATTAAACGACAGCCCTTGGATTCTTGACCTCATTTCAACTCTCGTGAACTCTTGAGAACGTTCTCGATAAAGATCCTTAACTAATGAATTAACTTCATCTTGTCGAACACTCATGTAAGATTTAAGCCTAGTTGTTGAAAAGAGTTCAAGAGTCATAATGCGACGAAGGTCTCTCCAGAGCTGACCATAAGGTGCAGCACCAACTGTCGTGTGGCCATAGTCGAGATACTTTCCGCTTAGAAGAAGTGGTCTATTTGCTAAAACAATGTCGTTTTTGGTGAAGCATTCTTCAGCGATTGATGGTGAGGATATAACGAGCACGCGGCGTGAGCCAAACCTTAGAGCCATGATAGGACCATATTTTTGAGAAAGGTTTAGCAACACTCTATGAATACTACCCTTCATTAGATGTAGATGACCAATAATTGGGATAGAAGGTGGACTTGGTGGAAGATTTTTGCCATCTTTGTGCAAAAGCAATTTGAAAAGAAAAAAGAATGAAACCAGTGAGGTAAGAATAATGAAGAAAATATGAATCTCATCCATGTTTTGGTTGTGTGTGCTTGCTTAGGGTGTTCTTGCATACTGTATATGTTGTTACATGCAAATATATATAGCAACTAGCATGTAGAGTCAGTTTCATAAATTTAAATAATTTATTTCTTTTTAATGTTTCTATTCTGAGTAATAAACAATTGTAATTTATTGGAGAAAAGCCATCAAAATTTGATGTTCAACTTGGTCACCAAGTAGTATAAAGTATAAACAGCTTTTAGACGTCATCTTAAAGTCAATAATATGTCCACAAGAACTTTATATACACACTACATAATTGTCGTTAAGTAGACTGGTAGGGCATTGCTAGTATTAGAATGCATGTATGCCGAGAATTTTGTTGTACGTCAATTTACTCCAAAAGTTGTAAATCGGGGGAACACTTTGGTCCGCATGTATTTTTTGATGTCAACGGAATCTTTTCTTAAAGACCTAGCTCAAGTAATGAGTTCATATTCCAACAACCTAATTAGCTAAAAGTTGAGTTTGAACCATGATCAATCTTCAAATCATCTTTTGTGACCGGTGAATTGAACGTTTGCAAAAAACAAATGATACCGCTATAGGAAACCCCAGTTGTAACTACTCAAGGGTGGCTTAGTAACAAAAGGGCTCGCGACTATCACTATATGTGAGGTATCAAGTTTAATTCATGCTAGGTGCAAACAATCTTAAAGTGACCACACTGGCCAACATCCTAAAAAAAGAAGGGCTTTACCTGATTTGTTTTGAGTGTGTGTGACGATTAGTTCAAACCTCATAAATTCGTCGGTTAAAAAATCAGAAACCATAATTAAAAAAAGAAAAGAAAAACCAGTTGGTTATTGTATGTCAATTTACTAGTGTAACCAGCCAGTATTAGATTGTGTATGGCTGGTGTGTATATCTTTTGGTTGAACATCTTACATTTAAAATGGTGATTTATATATTACGAGGCATTAAGACCCGTGCGATGCACACGGATTGTGTCTAATTCTTGTTTGCGTAATGTTTTTGGTGAAATGTTGATTGCATTTTGGATAAAGTAATTGTAAAAGGACTAATGAATCATTTTGTTCAAATAATTACACAACCGCTGAATTGAAACAATTCTCTTATCACTCACACACTCATTGTTGCTCCTGACGTAATGGAAAGTACATAAAAGTAGTCAGATAGAGATTAAATGGTCTAAAACAAACAACAGGCTCAAGGTGTAACTTACTCATACAAAGTCGAAGTAGAATATATCTTTGCAAAATCAACTCCAAGTTCAGATTCCATTAATGTCGAAGTAACCTCCAACATCCATGTTGCTGGATTATAGTTGTCTTTAATTTTCACCACACCTGGAATGCTCTATTAAAGAGGAATATCACATGAGCCTAAGATAACACTAGTACAAAAAGTGGTATTGGTCACACCAAAAATGTGTGACTATATACATATAGTCACACACGCGAAAAGTTGGAAACCGTATAACAAGAGTGATGGAAAAAAAATTCTTCAAAACAAAAAGCACTCCCCACAGGAGTTGTTACAAAGTGTCAAGTGATACATCACTAGTGATGCAACAACATTTATACTCGGATGTAGGAAGTAATTGATGCCCAACAGTTTTGATGCGTAGGTGTTTAGTGTGCATGGCTAAAGAATCAAGTTTGTTTATGATCCAAGAGTTACATACAATGTGTTTTATGAACAACAATATATATCAATTTTCTTTCATATTTAATCCGTGTTTTGATACACGCGCTTTGTTTCCTGCACCTGCAGGCAACACCACCAAGTACCATACAAATGATCACTGTTGAGAACAAAACTGCACCTAAAGTACCAACGAAGCACACAAACTTCTACGTCTCTAGTGATGCCATGCAAAAGGAAGCTAATAAGAAGATGAGTCAAAAGGCCTTCGTTTATTGAGAAGTTTAGTATATACGACATTACAATTTTATATTGGTTAAGTTATATACATTCCACTTTTATTGCATTTGAATTTATTTTGATATATATATTTGATTTTGTTTTGATATATATTGATTTCTTAAATGTGACTAAAAATTGCATATGGTCACACTTGTTAACACTTTTTGGTCATTGTTTGCTTAATTCTTTGTGTGACTAAATATTACAAAAGGTCACACAAACATAAAATTCATGTGGCCATTGGATGATCAATAGTCACACAAAATACACATTTCTTTACTTTAAACACCATATGGTCACACTTATTAACACTTTTGGTCACTTTATACTTAGTTGTATGTGACTAAATACCCAAAACAAACATGCTTTATGTGACTAAATATTACAAAAGGCCACACAAACATAAAATTCATGTGGCCATTGGATGATCAATAGTCACACAAAATACACATTTCTTCAATTTAAACATCATATGGTCACACTTATTAACACTTTTGGCCACTTTATGCTTAATTGTATGTGACTAAACACCCAAAAGAAACATGCTTTGTGTGACTAAATATTACAAATGGCCACACAAACATAAAATTCATGTGGCCATTGGATGAACATTAGTCACACAAAATACACATTTCTTCAATTTAAACACCATATGGTCACACTTATTAACACTTTTGGTCACTTTATGCCTAGTTGTATGTGACTAAATACCCAAAACAAACATGCTTTGTGTGGCTAAATATTACAAAAGGTCACACAAACATAAAATTCATGTGGCCATTGGATGAACAATAGTCACACAAAATACACATTTCTTCACTTTAAACACCATATGGTCACACATATTAACACTTTTGGCCACTCTATGTTTAATTGTATGTGACTAAATATACAAAAAAAAAACATGCTTTGTTGGTTGTACATTGTTTACGGTCACTAAATTGTACCTATTTAGTCACACAAAAAACGTGGATACGGACACTAAAGCTTTCTTATGTGTGACTAACTCAAATGCGTGACCGTAGGTGACCTACGGCCGCGCGACCTTTTGTCACACACGAAACTTTTCGCGTGTGTGACTATATGTATATAGTCACACATTTTTGGTGTGACCAATACCACTTTTTGTACTAGTGTGCGTTCAATGAAATGATTTGCCAACATAAAAGACTTAGTATCTTGCAAATACTAAAAGTATTGGAACGTAAAGTTCATACACGTCAATGTGTAAAAGCTATTGGATATCGGTTTTTTGTGTGAAATCAAAATAAGAGCTCTAAAGTTTTGTGTTTCAATACTTGAATTGTGAAATGAATATATTCACAAAACAATAAGTTGATTATTAAGAAACATATTATCTCAAGGTGGATGTAAATATCATATTGATCTTTTATGATATAAGTATTTATTTTCCCCTAAAATGAGGCTTATTAGAGCTCTCATATTCTACGAAGGATATGTAATGCCTCAAGCATGACTCACAACTTCAACTTCTAGAAACAATTAATAAAGTTCTCAATAACTTTATTTGATCAAATTAAATGAATCCTTATATGGATCAAAATTCTTTTGGACGCATATATTATAAATTGCTTTTGCGCATGTTTCTAAGGAATGAGTGGTCCTCAAGTACCACAAATAAGTGCACTTGAGGTTTTGTTGTCAATTTTGCAATTAATATGTGTCATGGAGAGTTTATTTTTCTCTTTTAATATTTGTAGACACATTGTATACTTTCTAACCAATGCATTTGATATTGGATTGGAAGTTACACATATATTTTGTTATCATAGCAGGACTTATTCTTAACATCATTAATTTGTTAGACTTCATTACGAAGTTGTGTCAACAAAAGTATGAGCAACTCGTTCAGAAGATTAGTATTCGATACTTGAAATATATACATTAAATTGAGGATGAGCATTATGCGCATTGCACTCTTTTTCTTCATCAAATTTTTATCCCATTGGGTTTTTCTTGATAAGGTTTTTAATGAGGCAGTATATACCGTATGATAAACGGTGTATATCCAAGGAGGTGTGTTGTAAAATAATACTAATGGGATTATATATATTCATCATTATCTCAACCGGCCCGTTAGAGTTTACATGTATTTATCTTCTCTATAAATACTTGATAGTTATAACATTTTGGATTGATATAGCTGAATAAGAATTCTTCATTCTCTTCATTATTCTCTTAGTCTTGTGTTTTTGTTCTTTACATTTACTACAAAAAGTTATTAATAAATTAAAACAAATACAAACAACACGTGACTTGTGAAAGTCAATTCTGGTGAGATCTAATGCTTCT